>JAKCPI010001919.1:0-34846 GCA_023213315.1 Euborellia annulipes | reverse complement strand
TAATAAAAATACTGGTCGACAAGGTTTTCTTCACAAGAAATCTGATTAGTCAATTTAGTACATTCAGAAATGTAATTAGAATTTTCCCATCAGGCACAGTTTTAGAGATATAGAGAAAAATAAATTTTAATAGAAAATGTGCTCTAAAACGGCTCTTATTTGGAATTTTCAAGATTTTTTTTTTTTAAACTTAAAAAACTCGATTTTTCTAAATTTTAAGCCGTTTGTGGCACGTCTAAATTATTGGGCTGAGACTTTATATGTATTAAAACTATCTGCATATTTTTAAGGGGTATCGTCTTAAAAAAATCTTGAAATTTCAAAATAAGAGCCCGTTTAGAGCACTTTTTCTATGAAAGAAAAAAGTTAATTTTTGTCGACCAGTGAAAATGGACGGACTTATTTTGGCGAAATCCGTATTTTGGTTGAGAAAGCCCCGTCCTCCTGGTGCTCATTACTAGGGCTGGACGGTAAACCGGTAAAAACTTTTTACCGAAAACGCGGTAACGAACCTCTAATTCGGTAAAAACCGGGTTTTTTTTCGCAAGTCGGTAAAAACTTATTTTTTCGAGCGGTAAAAAATTTTGGTTCCGCGAAAAAAAAATGTCCCGCGGCGGCAAAAAAATTTTGGTTCCGCGAAAAACAAAAATGTTCCGCGGCGGCAAACTTTGGTTCCGCGGGCGGCAAAAAATTGGCGTCTCTAAAAAAAGGTAAAATATTTTTTCGGACGGGGAAAAATTTTTGGTTCCGAAAAAAAAAAAAATGTTCCGCAGCGGCAAACTTTGGTTCCGCGAGCAGTAAAAAATTTTTACCGACTTTCGAGAAAAACCGGTTTTTAATTCATTATCGAGGTCGGTAATGAAAATCCATTACCGTCCAGCCCTACTCATTACTTTGAGGAAAATGGCACACCAGTATACCCCATTGATCTTCCGTGGGCCCTTTGAACGACGTCAGGAGCCTAAGATGCCGAAAAAACTTTAAAAAAGAGGAAAAATACTCATACTTAAAAAATACTCGATACCTACCTTTTTCGATACCACATCCCTAAGTATAGATACCAGGTGGGGACAATAGAAGCGACCACTGTGTATAAGTATCAATGCTTTTTTACTTTCTCTTACCTCTATATATATATATGTCAATATATAGAGAGAGAAAGTATTGGATTCATGTCAAAAATTCGATGTCGAGATTTTGATGGATCTTCACGTTTTGAGCTCCCCTGAATCCAAAAAAGTGGTTTTCGCGACATGGTCTGTTTGTGTGTGTGTCTGTCTGTCTGTGAACAAAATATCTCAAGAACGAAAAGAACTAGGAGGTTGAAATTTTATATTTAAGTTAGGCGCCCCCATGGGACGTGACACGAAGCTTTTGAACAAAATCGACCAAAGAGTACTAGTACTTTACTGATGCACTTTTTCAGTTTTTTTTCGATTTTCTCAAAATTCGCTCCAACGATTTTTTTTTTAATTCAAAAATCAATTATTTTTAGATGCCCTTTCAAATGCATATTCTCATTTTGTGATTGAAATCTTCTGAAGACCACTTTACTCGTGTACTCCATAGGGAAGATAGGAGAAATGGTTGCCATGGTATCAAAATATAAATATTTTCCCATACTTATAAAGTTTACATCTTGAAATTCGAATTGTACAGTACTGTCGGAAACTAAATACATGTCGACCCGTAAAATCTGGTGTGACAAGCACAGTACACAACTTTCGATTACCGAAGGTAAGAGAAAGTTGTGTGCTGTGCGCCAGTCACACCAGATTTTTTCAATTTCACATCCATTGATGAGGCCTTTATAATTAAAAAATTCAATAGAATCCCTGAAGATAGAATTTAAGACCAGTTGACCTTTGGTTGGAAAAGAATTTTATTATATAAGAATTTTTATTATTTTTCATTTGAGAGATTTAATTAATATTTTCTTATTATTTTTATTTTTTTCTTTCAATCTGAGAGCCTGTAGATATTTGGCATCTCTCCATATTTATTTGACAAAACAAACACTTGGAATGAGATTATTTTTTATTTTGTATCATTTGATAAGAAAGATAAAATTCATTGAGTGCGGATGCCGTGATCTATAAAAAAAAAAACCTAAAAATAATCGAGAGAAATGAATTTTTGTCTTTTATTATATAGATATATTACAACAATATACAAACTGATATTATACATAATTCTTTTTTGTTTTTGTTTTTTTTTTTTTACATGAGCAAAGCTTTCGTTATATTTGGCTTTTTTAAAATAATAATCAGAATATTTTAATATGGCGGGTGTTTCTATAAGAAAAATGTAATATAAACGACAGTGGCGGATTTAAGTTTTCTTGTATTCTGTAATTGAATTCGATGTTAGAACGACATTTCTAATCCGCTACTGCTTTCTTTTTGATATCCACCACACACACACCCACACACACACACACACGTCTCCTCTCTCTGCTGACAAGTGACTTGAGAATCATATTTTGCGTGGACTAACTAAAGGCAATATCACACAGAACAAGCGCTTAACGGCACGACAGCTCGCTCTTATTTAGAGAGCTAGCAAGCTAGTAGATAATTTGTGAAAAATATTATTAATGTTGCGTTTACAAACAAAAATGCCATAGCGCCTGTGCAATTAATAAAATAACTTCTTTGTCATTCGTTTAGTAAACCCGTCGATTAGAGATGAGCCAGCCACCTAGCTTTATTTGACTGGAAATTTGTGAAGATTCAAAATATATTATTTTTATTTTTGGTTATAGGCTATAACCTTGTGAAACAAGAAAAAAAAATTAATTTACATTTACTAAAGTGCAAAAATATAACTGGAACCAGGGCTGTATTTCCGAAGACCGCGCCTGGGGCGGGAAATTTCAGGGGTGGCAAAATTTGTAAAAAAAAAAAACTGCTTATTCGTATAAATTTTTTTGTAAGAACTTCCGGACTTTTTTGTTGAGACAGAGGCGTACCGAGGCTGTTGGGGGCCTGGGGCGGCACTAGAAAAGGGGGCCTTATATTGAATTTTTTTTTTTTGGGGGGTGCTCATCTTTAAATATCCTTCTCCTCCATACACAAAAATATTTTTAAAATACCGTATATCCCTGAACCCCAAGGGCCCCGGGGCCTCTCAAAGTTAAATTTTCATTAAATTTTGTTTTTTTTTTTATCTAAATTTTCTCATTTTTACTTGAGCCCTGAGGGCCCCGGGGCCTCTCGAAATGAAATTTTCATTAAATTTGTTTTTTTTTTCATCTAAATTTTCCCATTTTTACTTGAGCCCTGAGGGCCCCGGGGCCTCTCAAAGTTAAATTTTCATTAATTTTTTTTTTTATAAATATATGGGGGCCTATGCCGGCTCGGGGCCTGGGGCGGACCGCCCCCCCCGCCCCCCCCCTCGGTACGCCACTGTGTTGAGAATTTTTGTTGGGAACAATTTTTGTCGGCTGTATGTATTATTAATAAAGGAAATGAGGCAGTGAGGTCGGCTTCCAGTCAATGAGTAAGGTCCCCGAAACGTCGACAGTGAAAACGAAATAATCGATTAATTATTTCTCCCGGGGGCCACCATTTTATTAAATATTTTAAAAATACGTGATTTAAATAAAGATTCGTCGTTTTTAGTGTTCCAACTTAACTGAAAAGTATTTGCGATTGAAAAGGTAGAGCCCGTGTTTAGGGTGTTTGAAGGGGAGGTGGAGGGGGGGGGCAAAAGAGTCAGAGTCCACTGACTAGAGGCAGCAAATGTCTAAATTCGCCCTTAGAAAAATTTAATTTTTTCAAATAATATTTTTAATAAAATGAAGTGAAAGTGGTCCATCCATCATAAGCTCTCATCTGAATCTCTCTCATATTTTTAGGCATTTAAAATACAATCCCCATAAATTTCCAGTCAAGTAGATGATAGGTTTAATATTTTTTAAAGAATAAAATCTCACACTTAAAGTAAAGCTTCATATTCGCTCAGCTTCCCTTTAAGGTCTTAAGTATCATCGCTTAAAATTGATAAAGAAAATATTTATTTTATTTATTTATTTTTTTTTACGTAAAATGGACGGTGATTTTTTTTTTTTTTTTGGGAAATAAGAAAAATAAATATGTTTAGAGATCGAGGCGGACATTTGTATTATCCATTTCATTATCAAGGATAATCTCAAAACGGCCGGAGCCTTCGCGTCCTCTTGGCGTCACAGCGTAGAAAATATTCTTAGCCCAAAGTCTGCATTCCACGTTGATGATTATATTTACTAGAAATAAAAAAATAACAATAACATTAATGTTTATTTCAATTGTCGGGGAGGAGAGGGGGGGGGGCGTTTTGGGCCTTAAATCTCCCTTCCCAGCTAGATATGCAAGAGGGAAAGGCTTGAGACAAACCAATTTCGAGGTCTCGAGGTGCTAATTTTAAGAGTTTGCGGCCACAATTTTGAAGCTATCGACCTCAAATTTTTTTAAATTAATGCTACGAGTATTTAAAATATTTACAACTTATAGAAACCCATTTTTTGATTTTGAAAACTAGTGTTAAAAAAACATAAACCAATAAACCAGGGCCGGAACAAGGAGATTTTATAGGGGGGGCAAAATTTTATTTGCCGCCCCCTCCTTAAAATTTTCCTTGTTCTCAAAAATTTTTCGGCGAAAATTTTTTTTTTTTTCGCGGAACCAAATGTTCCCGTCCGAAAAAATATTTTACCTTCTTTTTTTAGAGACGCAAAAAAATTTGCCGCCCGCGGAACCTAAATTTTTTCCTCCAGAAATTCCGGAGAAAAATTTTCCCCCCGGAACCAAATTTTTTAATTTTTCTTTTTTTTTTTTTTGGACGCTAAATTTTTGCCACCTGAGTAACCAAAAATTTTTTTCTTTCTTTAATTGCCGCCCCCCTAAGATCTGCCGCCCGGGGCACGTGCACCCCCTCACCTTAAGCTTTATTACAAAAATATTTGCTCCCCAATTCCAGAAGGGGAGGTTCCCTTGTCCCCCCAGTTCCGACGCCTATTAAAATATAATTATATTTCAGACCATTTATCAATTTTATATCAATTTTAAAAAATATTTATTGATATTACTCGTACTTTATTATTTTACCATTTTCTTATAAAATCTTTAAGGGGTGGGGGAGGCAAATGCCTTTGAGTTAAAAATAAAATGAGTTTTTCCACATATAATTAGCTATCTGAGGTATAAGGAGTGTTTTGTAGTGTAGTTTTGGTTGTGTATTTATAAAAATTATTAATTTTTTAACAAAAATTTGAAAATTTCTCAAAAATAAGGCCAGTGTTCCTAATTTCACCCCTTAGTTTGCCGAACTTTGGGTCTTAGCTAACTATTAGATGTGAGGCAACCTGACCTAAGACAAATTGTCTGTTCCTGTGTAAGAAACATCTGGGCCATAGCTTTCCAAATAATATTGATTGATTTTCTTTTGAGAGGCCTGACCTCTCTCTTGCTACTAACGAGCCATTTAAACATTTTCTCTAATTCTGGTTTAATATTTCAAAAGATTACAACTTACGTGATGGTCTTGTGAATCGAATAGCCACTAAAGGGCTAAGGTAGCCACCCTGATTCATGTACGGGTAATAATACGATGGAAAGGATCTTGAAGGATAAAATTCCAGAGGACCAATCATTTCGTTATCGGTGGGACTCTCTCCTGTGCAGCTCACCCAAATGCGCTTCAACTTGAACAAACAACAAAATGTTAGATATTTTTTCCCAATCCTTATCTTTATTTAAAGTAAAAAAAAAGTGGTGGAAATCTCGTTAACGTTTCGGGCATTCGACACTCTTTCTCAAGATGAGAAGATAGAAATAAACGGTGTTTGTTTGTTTTTCTGCTCGCTGCTCATTGAGAAATTTATTTTCAAAGGCATCGAAAAAATTTTACGTCATTAAACCGGTTAAAAGAATAAATTAATTTTGAAGAAATCAAAATTGGAAAATAAATAAGATTATAGGCCTACTCACTTGATTTGGATTAGTGATATTTGCAATTTCATTTTTCAAGTCCAGAGGCATATCATGTGGCAATTCCGAGAGGTTCTCATAATGTTCAGGAACCCAACCGTAAATCTAAAAGAAAAAAGTACAAAACAACATGATTAACGTTTGAGAATCGATCCAAGACTAATGACTGAACAGTATTAATTAAGAAATTTTAATCTGACCTCTGGCTAAAAATCTGATCTCGGTCGTTAGCACCAGTGATGATATATAGCGAAAAGAAAGTAAAAAATTCAAGCTAGAACTTTGAAGGTAAATAAATATCTCGAAAGGAGATTTTTGTCCTTTGCTTTTATTATTAAAATTTCATTTTGTTTAAATATTTTACATTTTACTTTCTCTTATCCTATATATGAAAAATATATATAGAGAAAGTATTGCGATCAAAAAAAAATTCCATGTCGAGGTTTTGATGGATATACACGTTTTGAGGTCCTTAATCCAAGAAAGTAAGTCCCGGAAATTGGTTTGTGTGTGTGTAACGATTTTTAGCATAAAGGAATTGAGCTACCGGATTGAAATTTTATATTTAAGTTAGGTACCCTCTCGGACACTCAAAATAAACTTTTGAACAAAAAAGTACTAGTATTTTACTGATGTAGGTACTTTTTTAGTTTTTTTTTTTTCGATTTTTTCAAAATTCGTTCCACCAAAATTGTTTAAAATTCAAAAATAAATTATTTTTTAGATTTTCTTGAAAAAGTATATCAGTGAAATTTTTCGTGAAAATTGTGTGAAGTACACTTTACTCACGTAATATTTCAGATTTTCCAAATTCATTTTCCGGATCTTCCTTCCATAGAGCCAATGTTAAATCCCTATGGGGATTTGTATGTTAATTTGGATTCAAAAGAAGGTCCCCAAATTTTTTACACATTTGAAAAAAAATTCTTATGGAATTTTGTATTTATTTAGGATTCTCTAAATATCCAAATAGGAGATTAAAATTTTGAAAAATAACCATAGTGTATTTCAAGCAGTCAACATTTAAAATACACAGAGCCTATGAAAATTTTGAAATAAAAATATAAAAAATCTGGTGTGACTGGCGCATAGCACACAACTTTCTCTTACCTTCGGTAATCGAAAGTTGTGTTCTGTGCTTGTCACACCAGATTTTTTGTGTCGACATATATTTAGTTCCCGACAGTACGTAACATTTGAATTAAGATGTAAAATTTATAAGTATGGGAAAATATTTATATTTTGTTACCATGGCAACCATTTCTCCTATCTTTCCTATGAAGCACAAGAGTAAAGTGGTCTTCAAACAATTTTGAGAGCAAAATCAGAATATACATATGAAAGAGCATCTAAAAAATAATTGATTTTTGAATTTTAATCAAAATCGTTAGAGCGAATTTTGAGAAAATCGAAAAAAACTGAAAAAGTGCATCAGTAAAGTACTAGTACTCTTTGGTCGATTTTGATTAAAAGCTTATTTCTAAAGATTTTGTATAAAAAATTCATTCAAATACGAATTGAATTTTTTACTTTAATTTTCCTATTTCTGAACTTCTCAATTACAGAGAGACATAGGCAATACTTGAAAATTTTCACGGCAAGTGGGATTTGAATCCGAGTCGTAGAACTCTAAATTCGAAATCCGCAGCTTATCCGATCAGCCATGAGCCTCCATAATGAATTTCTAATGAATTATGATCAATCAATATTTTGTTTCATTAAACACCTGGTTTCAAAATCTGAAACTTTGAGGAGAAAAAAACATCTATTTAATATTAAGAATAATACATAATTAAAAGAAAATAATATTTTTTCAAAGGGAAAAATCGGCAACGTTTCGAGTCTTAAATTCAAGAATCATCTTCAGCCTTTTTTGATTGAAAAATTGTTTGGTCTGAGAGAATACATGTTTTAACATAAATATATATTAATAAAAATAAAAATTGGCATGTCGTTAATTAGGAGAGTGGAGAGAGATATGCCTATCCTATCCCGCAATGAAAAGAATTAAGAATATATTGAATGAATAATTAAATATATTTAGGACCGGTTGCTTTACTTCTAATTAACTAGCCATTCCTCGGATGACTATGACTTTTGAGTCTTTTCACAGTTAAGCTAATCATATGATTAATTAAAAGCCCAGATCGTAGTTAAGGGATCCTCACACTTGCACAAAAACGACCTCTTCAAAAATTTGTGCAAAATTGTGTGAGGACAATTTTTGCGGAGCATTCAAAAAAAGTTGAATATGCCGATATATTCAAAATTTTGAAGCATGAAAGCTAGAGTGAGGGGGCTGACAAAAATTTGCGCAAAATTCCTTCATTCTGTCAAGAGCGTTCGTTGCGACCACAATGGAAGAATCATTGTAACCCCATACGAAAAAAATCTGGTGTGACTGGCGCACAGCACACAACTTTCTCTTACCTTCGGTAATCGAAAGTTGTGTACTGTGCTTGTCACACCAGATTTTTTGTGTCGACATATATTTAGTTTCCGCCAATATATTGAAATTTAAGATGTCAAATTTATAAACATGGGAAAATATTTATATTTTGTTACCATGGCAACCATTTCTCCTATCTTTCCTATGAAGCACAAGAGTAGAGTGTGCTTCAAACAATTTTGAGGGCAAAACGGGAATATGCATTTGAAAGAGCAACTAAAAAATAATTGATTTTTGGATTTTAATCAAAATCGTTAGAGCGAATTTTGAGAAAATCGAAAAAAACTGAAAAAGTACATCAGTAAAGTACTAGTACTCTTTGGCCGATTTTGATTGAAAGCTTATTTTTCCGGTCCCGGGGGGTGTTTAACTTAAATATAAAATTTCAACCTCCTAGCTCAATTCCTTCATGTTTAAAATTGAACACACACAGACACCCCACACACCCACACACCCACAGACAGACCATGTCGCGAAAACCACTTTTTTGGATTCAGGGGACCTCAAAACGTGAAGATCCATCAAAATCTCGACATCGAATTTTTGACATGAATCCAATACTTTCTCTCTCTATATATATTAACATATATATATAGAGGTAAGAGAAAGTAATAAATTGACTTTTTTTACTTTTTACTTTCTCATATAGAGAAAGAAAGAAGTATTGTAATCGTCAAAAAATTAGACTTCGAGATTTCGATGATTCTCCACGTTTTTAGACCTCTACCTGATTCCAAAAAACCCATTTTGGGTATTATGTTGGGGTGTGTGTGTGTGAATACGATTGCTTAAAAACGCAAGCAGCCATTTATTCTTTGACATTTTTTCGAAAACTGAATGGTTTTTGAAATAATCAACGAAAAAAAAAAAAAAATTTCGTTAATTTTGAAAAAAAAAATCAAAACAAAAATCAAACAGGAGCCATTCATTTGTTTATATTTAATGACACCTGTATGATTTTGTTTTGATTTTTTTTTTTTTCAAAATTAACGAAAAATTTATTTTTTTTCGTTGATTATTTAAAAACCATTCAGTTTTCGAAAAAGTGTGCTGTGCGCCAGTCACACCAGATTTTTTAATATAATATTGAATGGCTGGCGAGGGAGGGGGTGAGCGCCTGTCATCCCCTCCCACCTGGATCAGTACCCCTTACTTATAACATTTGCTAAATATTGATTAAAAAGGAACAAAAAAAGGGGGGGGGCATACTAACTCTGTTGACTTTAATAAAAACGCAGGGCGCTGATTTGTTGTAGCCGTAGCCATTTGTAGGAGAGCAGGGCCCTAAACTCTCCAAGGGAAAAGTACACGACTTGCCAAAGCTAGGGCCTCGTTCGTAATTGCATGCCTCTCGTTGTCCCTGGCCTCCATCTGTCTTATAAGCTAAAAATAAAAATATAAATTTTAATTAATAAATTTAAATGTAAAAAGCAACAACAACAGATAAGCTATTTATCATTTATCATCAAGTAAATAACAAGTGTTTTAAAGGGGAGCGAGAGCGAGGCGAGTGGCTTTGAAGTGAGCGTAGAGGCGACGAATGCATGCAAGCAGTCGTGGCCGAGTGGTTAAGGCGTCTGACTAGAAATCAGATTCCCTCTGGGAGCGTAGGTTCGAGTCCTACCGACTGCGCGCACACTTGGTTGGTTACCAAATTTTTTTTTTTTTTTTTTTAATTTCAATATTATCTTATCTCTTTATCTACTACTTATCGATATGTTTATTTAATATATGATTAATTATTCAATATTAATTGTGAGATTTAATTATAATTTTATCTTAAGTAGGATAAATAAAAGACAGCTATGATTTTTTATTATTTTATTTAAACCCACAGCGACGTTTCTGTTGTCTATGAGAATATCTTCATGGCTAGTGTTGAGTATTTCACTTTTATAACTATCAAGTAGTTTGGCGCCCAGTCAATATGAAGAAAAAAAAAACAAAAACAAAAGGGCTTTCTTTTGACTGAACCCTAGCGACTGAAGATGGTCGCCTAGACCAGAGCTTCTTGAACTTTTTGAAACCCAAGTAAATATCTCTTCTAATTTTTTTTTTTTTTTTTAATTCAGATTGGTTAAAAACTATAATTGTGAATTTCATATATGCAGATGTATATATTTAACAATATTAATTTATTTAACAAGACATGTGAGTGTTTTTTATTGGTGAGGCCAAACATCCCATGGCCCCCGGGAATCGAACCCAGGATCTCCGCCTTTCCGGGGCATAGGCGTGCTATCCATTGCACCAGGCCACCGGACCCTCAGATAGATAAATATATCTATGACTAGTTAAGTCCGAAATTTTGAATACTATTATTTTATTCTAATATTTAGTTCTCCAAAAATATTTAAATATTAATTTATTTGTTACATTTGCGACTCTTCGCGGCCCCCTGCAGGTAATCCATGGCCCCCTATAGGGGGCCGCAGCCCACTACTTTAAGAAGCACTGGCCTAGCCGACCGAAACGTCGCTTTGGCTTTAAATAAAATAAAAAAAAAAAAATTATTTATCCTAATGATTAGGGCTCAGATTTATAGGCACTAAAAATCTTTAAAATAAGCAGGCAACTAAGCACTAAAAATTATTAAAATAGGCACTTAAAAAGGCATTTATTGTAAAAATAGGCACTTAAAAAGGCATTATTTAAGAAATAATATAAAAAATTTTAAAAATTGATGTCTTATTTTTGGGAACAAAGATAAAACATTTACCTCTTTTGCACAGAGTGCAAGAGTTGGCTGAATGAGGGCGGAGGGGGCGAAGCTCAACTGGGGCACCGTTTTTCGTTCGACCTTTTTTTTTTTTTTAGTATTCGAATCTCGCTCAATTTTTTTTTTTGTAATTTTTCTTCGGATTTGTGATATAAAACGAATTTATTATGAAATTTCAAAAAAAAGCCGAAATTGGCTATTTGAACATGAAATAGGCACTAAAAAAGGCATTTATAGATGAAATAGGCACCAAAACCCAGAATCGGCCAAAATAGCCATTATAGGCACTAACAAGTGCCTCTTATTTTATTCAGAATTTCATGAAACGTATACATATCATATTGGCCTAAATTTTAAGTCATAAATTAAAAAATCTGGTGTGACTGGCGCACAGCACACAACTTTCTCTTACCCTTCGGTAAGAGAAAGTTGTGCACCGTGCTGGTCACACCAGATTTTTTGTGTCGAGATATATTTAGTTTCCGATAGCACCTTAGTTTCAAACTTGCATTTTAAATGTTGACTGCTTCAAATAAACTATGGTTATTTTTAAAAATTTTAATCTCATATTTGGACATTTTTTACACAATATGAATCGTAAATAAATACAAAATTTCATAAGAATTGGAAAAAAAATTTTAAATGCGTAAAATGTTCCAAAGGGGACCCCCTTTTGAATCGAAATTAACATACAAATCCCTATAGGAAATTAACATTGTTCCTATGCGAAGATAAGGTGGAAAGGGAATTTAAAAAGAGTAGAGAGAGACGATAATGTTTGCAAGTGAGAGAGAGACATATATGTTTTCTTTGAAACAATTAAAGACACAAATAAAATAAAAATAAATGGGAATTTAAATAATAATTGATTTTTAATCTAATAAAAAGAAAAGATTTAAATTCCGTTACCATGGCAACCATTTCTATCTTTCCTATGAAGAACAAGAGTAAAGTGGTCTTCAGAAGATTTCAACGGCAAAATGAGAATATACATTTTAAAGAGCATCTAAAAATAGTTCATTTATGAATTTTAAAAAAAATCCTTGGAGGGAATTTTGAGAAAATCGAAAAAAACTGAAAAAGTACATCAGTAAAGTACTAGTACTTTTTGGCCGATTTTGTTCAAAAGCTTATTTTGAGATTCTTCAAAGGTACCTAAGTTAAATATAAAATTTCAATCCGCTAGCTCAACTCCTTCATGCTAAAAATCTGTCCACACATACAGACGCACGCACGCACGCACACACACACACACACACACACACACACACAGACCAATTTGCGGGACCCACTTTTTTGGACTCAGGGGACCTCAAAACATGTATATCCATCAAAATCTCGACATCGAATTTTTGACATGATCGCAATACTTTCTCTCTCTATATATTTCATATATGGCTAAGAGAAAGTAAAAAGGCAAATAGGGCGAAATCCGAGCCCTACTAATGATATATATTCGCCTAAACGACCAACTTTATTCTTGAAATTTATTAACTCTGAAACTACTTGACGGATTTTTTCAATGTTGAAGCCCTTATAGGGGAGGGGAGGAGGGAGATGTCGAAGAATTATTTTTATTTATTTAATTATTATCGATGAATTTTGTAATATTGATTCAATGAAGAAATAAAAGAAATATGATCTCTACCAATCAAATATTTTTTTGTTTAACTCTTCTCATTCAGCGCTATAGCGCTGAGGGTATTATAAGTAAAAGTGGGATGCTCACTTATTTGTTTTGAACTTTAATAAACCTATGCACTTATTTCGATTTTAAAATCTTGATTTCAAGGCCCAACAATAAATGCAAAGGCAGAACCGCTAAGATTTCTTACGGCCTTAAAAAATAATCAATTTTTACTTTCTCTTACCCTATATATGAAATATATAGAGACAGAAAGTATTGCGATCATGTCAAAAATTCGATGTCGAGATTTTGATAGATATACATGTTTTGAGGTCCCCTGAGTCCAAAAAAGTGGGTTCCGCAAATTGGTCTGTGTGTGTGTGTGTGTGTGTGTGTGTGCGGAACCCCGCAAGGCTATAAAAATTTTGTTTTTTAATGTAGTTTTCAGAAAAAAATACAAAAATTATTTCAGAAGTCCGGATATATGAAATATTTCAGTTTTTCTGAAAAAACCCTAATTTTAAATCAACCATTTTTTTTTTTTTTTAACTCAAAAAAAACTTCAACTAATTCTACAATTATCCCCCCTAATTTCAAGATGTGCCGACGATTGCTTCTATTTTTTTTTTTGGTTAGAAAATTTTTTTTTTTTGAAATTTGGTTTATTTTTTGCGTAACTTTTTTATGAAATTTTTTGAGCTTTCTCGTGAAACTTTAGAAGTTGAAAATGATATTTTATTCGAAAATTTTAAGTCATCATACTAAAAATTGTTTTTTTTTTCAGTCTCGTACTTTACTAAACTACATTAAAAAACAAAATTTTTATAACCTTGCGGGGTTCCGAAATATCAATTTTAAAATAAGTTATCGTTCGTTATTTAAAAAAAAAGAGCAGTTTTTTTCAAAAATCCATAACTTTTTTTTAGTTGGGTAAAAAAATTTGAAAAAATTTCAAAAATTCTTTTAGGGTAGAAAAATAGGAAATTTTCAGCGAAATCCGCCGGGGTCAGGAAAAAAAATTTGTCGATTTGGCAAGCGAATGACCCATAATAACCGTTATCGTAAAAAGTCTTATCTGGCCTAAGTCGCCGGAAAGACTTTGTGAAAATGTGAGTGAATGGGAAAAAAGTGTGTGTTTAAAAAAAAAAAAAGATTTGCTTAGAGGTTGAAAAATTGAAAAAAATGTTTTTTTAATTTATTTTAGCTAAATCGAAGCCAAATAAATAGAAAACATTAAAAAAAAAAAAAAAATAACGTTGATTATTATTTTGATTAGGGGGGGGGATGAAGGGTTGATTATTTAAGAAAGGCCTTGGAATATTCCAAATCACTTGTTGACATTCTTTTCCATCTCTAAATATAGTTAGATTAGAGCAAAAGGTATTTTTTTACTTTTAATAAAAAGGGAATTGCTATGTCCATCTATTTATTCCTATACAAAGAGATAAGAGACAAGTTTCTCTCTCGTTCAGTCGAGTCGAGTGCGTTGCCGGGCAGCAGGCGCTGCTATCTTTTTTGTGTTTTAAGTGAATCAAAGTGAATAATTAATATAGTGTAACCCACCCTGAACACTCCGTCAACCAGCACACCCTCTTGAGAGTCTTATTTAAGGTAATTATTATGCATTTTATCGATGAAAAAAAAAATGATAGAAACAAACAATTTGACTGCGAAAAACGATTCTTTTGAATATGAAATTAAATATTTTGTATTTCACTAAGGATAGAGGGAGAATATAAGGGGGGAGGGGGAGTGTAAGTGGCATTGGAAAAAAAATTAGTTTTTTATTTCTTATCTTTTTTTTTTTTAAACACTCACGCTTTTTCTCATTCACATTCAACACTCACACACACATTCACAGTCTTTTCGGCAACTCAGGCCATATAAGACTTAATACAATAACCGTTATTAATTAATAATATACATATTGGGGGTCCAAGCATTCTTATTTAAGCCATTTGGTATCCATTTCGGACTGCCAGGGGACCGAACCCGCGACGTTCGGTATAGAAGGTAGCACGCTACCACGCCACCAAGCCTGAGGGCATTTTTTCAAAATCTTTTCTTAAGTCACCATTAGTATGGCCACTAGCGGTCCCAGGGGGAGCCCAGAGGGGCCCGGGCCCCCCCCCCCCTTTGGACAGACAAAAATTCAAAAGTTTTATTTAATATTTTAAAACTAAACAAAAAAATTATAAATTTTTCACGTCTCAGGGTATCTAAAAACGCAAATTTCAATGCCTCATTTTCAAAAATTTTTCCATACCCCCTCAAAATTTTTAAAAATTTTAAATTCGTGGCAAAAATCGATTTTTTTTCTCGTTATGGTAAAATTTTAGACGAGAAAAAATACGTTTCTCAAATTTTCAACCCTTAAAAATTTTTTTTTTGAGCTCATCTTTGGAAAGGTCTCTTAAAACATGAGAAACTAAAATATTGTCATATACACCTGTAGTAGGGGATCCGAAGAGAGGTCGATTTGAACCCAGCTGTTTATTGGATGAAACGTATTTTACATGAAATTTAATATGTTAAATAATATATCTTGAATAGGTTGCCTAATTTTTTTTTTTTTTCAAAATTACACAATAAAGATAATTTTATCACGAATCCAATGATGTACGGTTGCCTGCGGAAAACCTATGCTGAATCCCGGTTGCTGCGGTTACTTTACAGATGCACTTTTTCGGGTTTTTTTAGATTTTCTCAAAAATTCCCTCTTACGATTTTGATTAAAATTCAAAAAACAATTATTTTTTAGACTCTCTTTAAAATAAATGTATATTCTCATTATCGGGTTGAAAACTTTTGAAGAACACTTTAATTTACTCTTGTACTTCATAGGAAAGATAGGAGAAATGGTTGCCATCATAGGCGCCGGAACTGGGGGGGGCAGGGTACATTGCCCCCCCCCTGGCATCCTACAGGGGGGGGCAGAGGGGGGCAAAATTTCTTCTTTTATTTCATTTATTTATAAAAATGATATATTTTTACTTTTGAAAAATAAAATCTTCTAAATTAAAAAAATTAAAAGAGTAAAAAATTCATTTTTTTCAAATTTTTTTCCAAAAATTTTTGATAAAATCACTAGCAAATTTTTTTTAATTTTAATTTTATTAAAATTGTGATTTTATTTAAAATTTTTAAAGTTTTATAGTAGATTTGTTTTTGTTGTATACTATTTGAACATATTAAATTATTTTAATTTTCTAAAAAAAATTTGTTTGCCCCCCCCTGATTCAAATTCGTTCCGGCGCCCCTGGTTGCCATGGTACATAAGTTTCGATTACCTAAGAAGAATTGAAAATTATGTCCTGTGCTTCTCACACCAGATTTGTTTGTGTCGACATATTTTTAATTTCTGACAGTACGGTACACTCGAATTCAAGATGTAAAATTTATAAGTATAGGAAAATATTTATATTTTGTTACCATGCCAACCATTTCTTCTCTTTCCTATGAAGAAAGAGTAAAAGAGTACAAGAGTAAAATTAAAAGATTTCAACCCGAAAATGAGAATATACATTTTAAAGAGAGTCTAAAAAATAATTGTTTTTTGAATTTAAATCAAAATCGTAAGAGGAAATTTTGAGAAAATCTAAAAAAAACCGAAAAAGTATATCGTAAAGTAACCGCAACAACCGGGATTCAGCACAGGTTTTCCACAGGCAACCGTACATCATTGGATTCGTGATAAAATTATCTTTATTGTGTAATTTTGAAAAAAAAAATTGGTTTTTAAATATTCTATTCACGATATATTATTTAACATATTAGATTTCATGTAAAATACGTGCAAATCGACCTCTCTTCGGATTTAGACTAACACGAGGTCGAAAAAAAAATTAGTCGGATTTTTGCGCCACCCTATTCTTTACCTTCCCTACATCATAAATTTTGGGCCATTGGCTACCAATCCAGGTGAAATAAATATATAAAATAGGTCTAAATGGCCTTCGCTGCCAAAAAAAGAGCTTAAATGAATAAAAAAAAGAAAAAAAATTTGGGCCCCCCCCTTGACAAAATCCTGGGACCGCCACTGAGTATGGCCTATATTTTTTAATCAAATTTCTTTAATATACTTTTACACAGGGGTGGATTAAGGGTTGAAAATTAAAATAAAATAATTTCAAAATAAAATAAAAATTAAAATAATTATTTATAAATGTGTTCAAATTATTATGAGAGTAATTTTGCGGTGAAGGGTCGCATTTCCTTAAAGGGGGGGGTATGAAGGCATTAACCAGGGGGTTGATGCCCCATCCCCTATAATGCACAAAGATATTAATGTTTTTTAATACTTTTACTAAAAAATAAGTGCATTCTGTTTGAGTTAAAATTTATTTTCTATATTTAGCAACTAGTATAGTAGGATAGAAACATTTTAATGTCATTCTAAAATTTCTTATTACTGGGGGGGGAATTAATTTTTGAAGATTTCAGAACACTCATAAACAGATAATAATAACCCTGGGTACCTTAGGAACCCATCGAATCCCTTGCAGAATTTTGTAGGGATTTTTTTCATTAGGTAGAAAAGTAAGATATGATTAGTCCACTTAGAATTTTACTGGGGTGAGTCACCGCATCTTTTTGTATATAGAACTAATCTCAGTTCGGATTTGAATTTTTACTTTCTCTTACCTATATGTATAAGTTAATATACATATATCTAGAGAGAAAATATTGGATTCATGTCAAAAATTCGATGTCGAGACTTTGATGGATATACACGTTTTGAGGTACCCCGAATCCAAAAAAGTGGTTTTCGCGACATGGTCTGTCTGTCTGTTTGGGTTCAATTTAAAGCATGAAGGAATTGAGCTAGGAGGTTGAAATTTCATATTTAAGTTAGGCACCTTCCTCACTCGTATAAATGAGCTTACCCTTCGGTAAGAGAAAGTTGTGCACCGTGCTGGTCACACCAGATTTTTAATTTTATTGAAAATTAATGCCCCCCCCCTCCCCTTTTTTCTCACACAATTAAATTATCTCCAACTTTTAGTTCAAGTTTTGCAAGTTGTTTAAAAATTCTATTTGTGTGGATCGGAAACGTGTAGATGAACCTTAATAGTGTTTTATTAAAGCTAGACTAGGATGAATAAGGCCCTTCCGCTATCCGCTCTCTCTTTGGCCACCATCCCAAGGGATTAATTAAGACGTTGACATCAACTTACGTAAAAGGAATTTATCAATGGAATCTGTCCACTTTTTGACATCTGATGCATTTGTAGCTTCATAATGGATTATAGATGAAATAGATGATAAGGATCCTGATGTGTCCATTGGACGAAATCCTATTCCTTTAAAACAGAAAATGAAAAAAAAAAAAACGATTAGTCGACTAAATTATTTGAAAGATGGATTTAAAAATTGAGCGAAACGTCGTTTTTTACATCGTAGGCCTTTTTAAAATGAGATAATACTCAAAATAAAAAAATTTAATTTAATTTTTATTTGCTGACGTTTCGGTCGTCAATCACGAACTTCATCAGGGCAACTATTGTCAATTATACAAGATCTTAGGTACCTTAATGTTCATTGCAATCATATACAATTTCTTTTTACTTTGATATGTACAAAAATTATCATTTACTTGCTACTCGGGGTCTCTGATTTAATGATCACTGAATCATTCAAAGATCATTGAATCAGAGACCCCGAGTAGCAAGGAGTCGTCTACATATTACGTAACGCCTTTTTTGACGATATTCTAGCCCCCCGCCCCCTCTCCCTGTCACAGTTAGTCATATACAAACAAACCCCCCTACAAATATTACAGTATGTCATAGCATAGAACTACCCCGCCCCCCCCTCCAGAAACCGAAACTTTTTCTTAAAATTTCCTATAAAAAATTCATATCATTTCACCCTTTTTGTTTTTTTAAGTAAATTTTCCCCTTTGACTCAAATAATTTCCCTCTTGCGAAAATCATTTGGGCTTTTTTTTTAGTATGCGAGTCTCATCCCATCTTTTCAAACTCAAAAAAATTTATAAATTCAACTTTGAAACCCCCGGGCCCCCCATGTCACAATTAGTAACGTTTTGGCCAGACTCCTCCCCTAACGCGATACGTAATATGTGGACGACCCCCCAAGTAAATGATAATTTTTGTACATATCAAAGTAAAAGAAATTGTTTTTTGCAATGAACATTAAAGTACCTAAGATCTTGTATAATTGACAATATTTGCCAGGATGAAGGTCGTGATTGACGACCGAAAGATCTCCGGGCTGCAAAGTTCCTGCGAATCCTGATTAAATCTCCACAAACACCTTAAAACAATTTACCTGGATTAGTTCCGATTATAGAGCTATCAAGAAGATAAGTAGGCTTCTTAGGATCGAGACTATATAATAATCCTTGCATGCAGATTGTAAATAAGACAGCCAATCCAGAGAAAAAGACAATATAGAAAAGGAATACAACACCTGTAACAAAACAAAAAGTAAAATGTCAGCGAGTGTTCTTTCTTTCACTCGGGCTGTTTGAATCTCAAGCGGATAATTGGAACTAAACAGCGGATAAAAAGGAGAGGAGGGGGGGGGGAGGAAGGAGTGTTTAAATGGGATGATCTTTTACATAAAAGCAAATAAATTAGAGAGGGGATGGAATTCTGTATCAAGTAAAGTACAGTGAGTGACACAATTAAAGCACAATCATGTGTGTGTGATTTTGTTTTTATAAAAGTAGATAGAAATATTTATTTGTGAAAATTTTCCGGACTTCTATTTTCGTATACGAACCACGCTTCACTAAAAATTTGACTTTTTTTCCTAAAACAATCACTAGAGTTCGAATTTTGCATATAATACAAAGTCAATTTTCTTCTGATATTTCGTATTTATGTGTTTTAGAGTCCCGGGATCCAACCAGAGAAATCTTTTTGTGTATATAATTGAATATTTGAAGCTATAAGTGCATATTTTGTAGGAACCGACCGAATATTCGGTTTCGGTTACGGTTTCGGCCAGTTTCGGCCAAAATCATGGTTTCGGCCGTAGTTTCGGTTTCGGCCAAAAAGTAGCCGAAACTTTCGGCCGGCCGAAACTTGAGTCAAAAAAAAAAGGTCAAATGATTTGCACTTGAAGGAGAAAAAATTTTTGCCTCCCTAAAAAAAAGGTAAAATGATTTTCACGAAGGGGAAAAAATTTCAAAAAAAAAAAAATATAAATTTTTTTATAGGAAATACAAGTTTCGGTTTCGGTTACGGTTTCGGCCGAAACTAAGGTTGAGGCCGAATATTCGGTTTCGGTTTCGGTTTCGGCTGAAAATCTTGTTTCGGTCGGACCCTAATATTTTGCATATTTTAGAGCTCACTTTTTCTCTCTCACATTGTCAGTTGCTGAAAAAAGCAAAGAATGCAGGTATTGATATTTTGGGATTTTTTAATAGATATTGATCTGAAATTAATGCCTTCGGCGGGCTTCGCGCCCCCCTGGACCCCCTCTCCAGCTGGCTCGGGCCCGCCTGCGGCGGACCCTCGCCTTTTCTTTTTAATTATGAAAAGATAATTGGACCCTGTTATGCAATGGTGTGTCAAAGACCAAAAAATTCAAAAGTGAGTTAAGCACGGAATATTGTTTCCAATGCTATAATTAATAGTATTTTTTTTATGAAATATGTCCTTAAAAAATTTATATTTAATGTTACTTGCACAAATGACAAGAAAAATTATATTTTTTTTTTTTTTTTTAAATATTCACACTTTTTTCTCATTCACACTCACACTCACACACACATTCATACAGTCTTTTCGGCAACTGAGGCCATATAAGACTTTTTACGATATCCGTTATTAATAAATATACATATATGGGGTCCAGGCATTCTTATTTAAGCCATTTGGTATCCAATTGGCTTAAATAAAATCATCGGACTGCCTGGGGTCCGAACCCGCGACGTTTGGTATATGAGGTTAGCACGCTAACCTCTACGACATGCCCCGAGGGCAAGAAAAATTATATATAATCCAATGTAAACAAAAACTTTATTGTTGATTTTCTCAAAACTCAATGTTTGGTCTTTGACACACCATTGCATAACAGGGTCCAATTATTATAATTCCATTTCAATTCAGTGCCTGCTTGAGGATTTGTTTATAGGATTAATTATATAAAAAGAGGATGCAGCCAATAATCAAAAGCATCTATTTTATGTTAGCGAGGCGAATAGCTGAATCAATATGTAGTGAAAATAAAAGGTCGAGCAGCTATGATAATTTCTTTATTTGAGAACCCACAGCGACGTTTCGGTCGACTATGCGACCATCTTCATGGCTAGAGTTCAGTCAACAGAAAAACCTCTTAAGTTCTTTGACAGACATTTCATAAAATACATTACGATCTATCATATATAATGCATTCAGCGCCAAAGTCAATATGTCAAAGAACTTAAGAGGTTTTTCTGTTGACTGAACTCTAGCCATGAAGATGGTCGCATAGTCGACCGAAACGTCGCTGTGGGTTCTCAAAAAAGAAATTATCATAGCATCTATTTTGTTAACACTCTTTATTTCGGAACGTTTCGGATTTGTTTACATTCATGGAATACACAAATGAAAAGAATACATAAATATTTCTCTATACATTTCCTATGGGAGAAATCGTAACTTTAAGAATTAATAACTCAAAAAGTTATAGGAATTTCGGGATGAAAATAATTTTCCTGTAATCCCGAGAAGGTCCTCTTTATGGATAAAAAATTTAATTTCAAAATTCCAACGGGATTTTCTAAGAACAAAAACTAAAATCGTTTTTGACATTATTTGGTACTCAATTTGCATTTCTCTCTCCCTTATCGAGCCCACCTCAGCCGATTTCTGTTTTGTCGTTCTGTGGTGGCCATATCCCTTTTATTAATCGAATATTATCAAGCGCTAAATAGAAACGATAACATTTGACATCTCAATTCGTTTTAAATAATAAATAAATAAATTCTAGCCAATGACTGACACTCTGTGTGCGTGTGTGCGTGCTGCGTGCTTGTTTGTTTCCTTCTATTACCTGTATCGAGCCCAAGTGCATTTCGCACTGTTCCAATTGATTATTCGCTAACTATTAATTTGTGGACAAAAAGTCATTGAAAAAATTGTCTGTCAAAAAAGATGCAAAACTTTCCCTCCACTCTTAATGTGAATTCAATTCGATGGAGAGGATGGAGCAGCAAGAGGGGGGGGGGCATTTAAAAGAAAAGAAAAAACAATTTAAATAGATTGAATAAAATTTCAAAGTGTTTAAGTCTTGATGACGTAGTTTTTTATTATCTCTCTTGGTTTTTTTAAGAATAAATTTCCTTCTACTTGTTATGATATTTGGTGGACCGCTGATAAATCTCTTAATTATTATTATTTTAAAAGATTTCGTTAAGAAAAAATTATTTTTCTTAAAATTACCGTCCCCTAAGGACCGATTCACTATAAATTTTAATTATTTTTTTTATTAAGACTCTTCTTGGAGGGTGGTTGAAAATGTCTTCGGGTAAAAACAGTAGCGTAACGTTTTTTAGGTGGGCCCCCCCCCCCCGCAAACCTTTATTTCGGGCCCCATTATTAGACCTTACAAAAAATATTTTTAAAATACAGTATATCCCTGAACCCTGAGGGCCCCGGGCCCTTTCAAAGACAAATTTTCAATAATTTTTTTTTTTGTTTCTAAATTTTTCCGTTTTTACCGGAGCCCTGGGGAGATACATTTTTTTAGCCCGGCCCGGCCTGTGGGCCCCCAAGGTCCGGGGCCCCCCCGCATTGCGGGGTCTGCGGGGGCGTACGTTACGCCATTGGGTAAAAACAAAGAATAAGGAAAATGCAACCATCGAATTTTTTGTTTATTTTATTCTTTTCTGCTGACGTTTCTAACCGGTTATGGATCATCTTCAGAGCCAGAATAATTGTGAATATAATTATTCTAATGTTTAATTCCCGCATCGACTCACAAACTACCTGACGCATTTTTATGGCACTTTTTTTATAATTTGTAAGGATTTTAAAGCTAGATTTTATTTTTTGAAAAACTCATTTACGGTTTCTAGAACTAAAGTATACTGAATGTTGTTAGTATATAGGCTTATTAATTATAAGTATATGTGTGTGAGGGGAGGGGGGGTCAATCTCCTCTCCTGGAGGTTTCGTTAAAATCATGGAATTTTTTTTTTCTTCAATTGGATCTGAGAAATAGAAGATAAAAAGCTGTTAATCACATTATGTCACATTAGAATTATCAAATAAAAAATAAAATAAAAAGATCCTAAATCCTTATTGACACAGACTCTCTCTCTCGCGTCTTGCCAAGGACGAACAGACAAGATAGAAGAAGGAAGACTTGTTCATTTGAATATTAACGATATCAAACCTGTTTGATTTTTCTACACACGAGTATCCGTAGTACAGAGAGAGGTAAATGAAAAGAGTAAACGGGCCGGGCGCAAGATGGTGATGGATCTACGCAAAGGGAGGCATAGAAGTCAGTTGATGAGTTATAGACGGATTTTGACACCTCAGCCAAAGCGTTAACATTTAGTCAGTAGTGTTAAAAATTAATGTCATGTCTAAGGGGTGCCTTTAATATTTTAACGCCGTATTTAATGGATTAAAATGGCGTATTTAACCTAAAAAGTATGGCTTTGACAGTTTTGGAATAAAAGCAACATGTTAACGTCTCTGCTAAAACATGGTTTAAAGAATAACATTTTTTTAACGCTGATGTTATTACTTTACTTTTTAACACCCATTTGTTGATGTTAAATTTTAACGTCTGTTCTTAGAAAATAGACCTATCTAAGTTTTTGCATTCACCTATTTTCTGTATTTCGCTTAAGTATCTCAATTGGGGTCCGAACGAAACAAAATTTTTAGCCGAAACGAAAACCGAATGTTCGGCCTCAATCTTAGTTTCGGCCGAAACCGTAACCGAAACCGAAACTTGTATTACCTATACAAAATGAATATCATTTTACCTTTTTTTTTTTTTTTTTTTTTTTTGTATGCGAGTCTCATCCCATCTTTTCAGATTCAGGTTTCGGCTACTTTTTGGCCGAAACCGAAACCAGGATTTTTGACCGAAACTGGCCGAAACCGAATATTCGGTCGGTTTCATATCTCAATAGAAAACTTTTCTATAGTAAAGTGCGGGCAAATTTGTTTACTCTATTCCACAAAATGGATCATAATGAACAACGTCACTTTAAAAACACACAGTATATGCAGATAACAATGTAAATCACCTTATAAATAGCGATTTTAAATATTTAAAATGACATGATCGCAATACTTTCTCTCTCGTATATAACTTATTTCATATATAGGGTAAGGGAAAGTAAAAAGGAGATTGCAACAGGGAGTGCCGGAACGAAAAATTAATGCAAACAAAAAAGTTGAATGGGATAATCTAAATTGGTTGCCTAAAGGCGGATCTTGGACAGAAAAGCCAACCGCCCTGGTCCATATCAATTCGGACCGTTCCAAAAGCCACAGCTAGCAAGCAGAATGTTAGATCTTGATAAAGAATTGAGAGTGTTTAAGGCGATCGTGGATCAGTTTCGATTCTATATTCAAGACCGTCTAGAATAAAATTAGAGAAATTCTGAAGAAATCCGCGCCCTGGAGGAAATTAAAATAGGATTAGGCAGGCATAAATGGACTTCTAGTTCATCTATGAAATGTGAAATTTACAACAAAAATTGTATAAAACTGGTCGCACAGCACACAACTTTCTCTTACCTTCGGTAATTGAAAGTTGTGTTCTGTGCTTGTCACACCATATTTTTTTCTGTCGACATATAGGCCTACCGGTATTTAGTTTCCGCCGATATATTAAAATTCAAGAAAATGAAATTCTACAATTCATAATAATTTCGCTCTAACGAAACACTTTTTTTTTTTTTTTTTTGAAGGACAGGAAGTCATTTAAACACGAAAATCCCATCTTTTTGACATTAAATGCCTTGAGCGTCAAAAAAAAAAAAAGATTTGTGTGATTCAATTAAAAGAAGAATTAAATTACAACTTGTCATGTCGTTCGTTTTATATAACAAACACATGATTAATTATTTTATATACTATATTGCATAGTATTTTTAACAAAGTGAGAAAGAAAACTAATCTGGTGTGATTAAACGCACAGCACAAATGTGTGCAGCTTTTTTACTTTCTCTTACTTACATATATGTTAATATATATAGAGAGAAAGTATTGGATTCATGTCAAAAATTCGATGTCGAGATTTTGATGGATATACACCAGTGGTTCCCAACCTGGGGGCGATCGCCCCCAAGGGGGCGATTTGGGTTTTCAGGGGGGCGATAAATAAGCGGGGGGCGATTGGGGGGCGATGAGTATTCAAAAGGAGAAAAATTATTTACTAAAATTTAAAAAAATAAAAATCAAAGAGAAAAATCTCCTATTTACAGGATGGTCAGGATAGAAGAAGACAAAATATTATCATAAAAATAAAATAGTCTGAAGATAATTCCATTCTAGAATTGAAACTTCACTTTTAACTCAAATTCTAAATTTCAATTTAAAAAAATCATTTTTTTGAAATTTTTTCATGGGAGCCTCCGGGCTCATTAAGCTCGAATCTTAAAATTTCAATTAAAAAAATCATTTTCTTGAAATTTTTTTCTTCAGGGGCCCGGGCCCTTTAAGCTCAAATCAAGTTTAGTCTTTTTCACGACTCAGGATAGCTAAAAACGCAGATTTCAGTGGTTAATTTTCAAAAAATTTTCCATACCCCCAGATTCCCCCGGAAATCCTCTGCCCAGATCTGGCCTCTATAAATTAAAACTTTATAACTCTTTGTTTAGGAAATTTTGAAAAAATTTTTTATATTTATTTATTTATTTAATTATTTATTAATTTGTTGGACCTTATTTCGGTCATACAAATGGACTTAATATTTAGTAAGCTTATGTAACATTACAAGACAGAAAAGTAGAGATTTACAATAAAAATATCTAGACATTGTTCATATCTTAAAGGGTGCATTATAATAAACAACAAGTAAAAAAAAAAAAAAAAAAAAAAAAAAAAAAAATTATATAACTTTATTTAAATAAATATTGTAAGCTATGAATAACTATTTCAAAAGTTGTGTCAAAAACTGTGTAAAAAATTGTTGGCATGAAGGCCACAATAGCCTTTTATATACTAAAAAAAAAACTTTTTTTTTTTTTGGGGGGGGGGGGGGGTATTACTAAGTATTACTAAGTAGCTCGGGGCCTGTCAAGTCTGTCTGCGGCCCTGTATATAGGCCTACGGTAATAAAATTGTTTAAAATAATAAAACAGCTTTATTATTTACACTTTACTTCAAATTAAAATTAGGTATTCAATGAAAATGTAAAGGGGGGGGGCGCGATAGGTGATAGACAACCTCCAGAAAGGGGCGATGGGTCAAAAAAAGGTTGGGAACCACTGATATACACGTTTTGAGGTCCCCTGAATCCAAAAAAGTGGTTTTCGCGACATGGTCTGTCTGTGGGTCTGTCTGTCTGTGAACAAAATATCTCAAGAACGAAAAGAGCTAGGAGGTTGAAATTTTATATTTAAGTTAGGCACCCCCTGGGACGTGACACGAAGCATTTGAACAAAATCGGCCCAAAAGTACTAGTACTTTACTGATGCACTTTTTCAGTTTTTTTCGGTTTTCTCTAAATTTGCTCAAACGATTTTTTTTTAAATTCAAAAATCACTTATTTTTTAGATTCTCTATAAAATGTATATTCTCATTTTGTGATTGAAATCTTCTGAAGACCACTTTACTCTTGTACTCCATAGAAAAGATAGGAGAAATGGTTGCCATGGTTAACAAAATATAAATATTTTCCCATACTTATAAATTTTACATCTTGAATTCAATTGTACCCTACTGCCGGAAACTAAATACATGTCGGTAATCGAAAGTTGTGTTCTGTGCTTGTCACACCAGACTTTTTTTTGTCGTTTATTTATATATTGATACTTTGATTGGATCAGGACAAGCAGATAATTCGCCATTATATAGGTCTTCTCTATCGAATGAAAATTTCAATAAAATATAACGTTTCGGCTTTAATTAAATAACACCATCATCAGTTCTTATGAGGCGTTATTTAATTAAAACCAAAACGTATTTTTTGCATTCGCTAGGGGCTATCCTCTTTGGCTGACATCTTATCCTTTTCTTAACCTTAAAAATTCAATAAAAAAATAATTTTCATGGAAATTTTTCCTTAGGGGCCTCAGCTCTTTAAAAGATCAAATTCTAAAATTACCAACGGAGAAATCTGAATGCTTGATTAGAGCGGCGTTTCTCTAGTAGACTGAAATTAGCGATCTATCAAATTTAAATAAGCGAGTGCGGTACTGTGGTCCAGTAGTAGGGCATGTTGAGCGTAAATCGACAGATCCGTGGTATGGTACATTTTTTGCTTATTTAAATTAATAAATACTTGATTATATGTTTTTCATAATTACTTCATGGACCAACACATGATATATATAATTCTTTTTCTAAAATTATAATTAAAAAAAATCATTTTCTTGATCTCCTGTGTCAGAACATTTTATCAAGTCTGGGTGGGTGTTTTATTCTATTTAAATAAATATTACAAGCTAGGTATAACTGTGTCAAAAATTGTGACGAAAACTGAGTAAAAATTTGTTGGCATGAAGGCCAACAAAGGCTTTTGTATTATAAAATAAAACTTTAAGGGGGGGGGGGATTATTATGTAGCCCCGGGGGCCGAAAAATATGACTACGGCCCTGAGTATAAATATTCAACTTAACATATCAGAAAATTTTGTTTTTTTGTCTTAATTTGATTTAGAAATTTTCTTGTTATTTAAGGTCTTTTTCGGCCATTAAGACCGAAAAGATCATAAAAAAGAAAGCCAAGTTTTTTTGACTGGCTAAAGGAAATAAGTTTCATCTTTTAAAGCCCTCCAGTCGAAAGTTGTTTGAAGTGTTTGAACTGAATTATAATACATCCAAATTTGGATACGATCTATTAACCCAAGTAGAAAAAATCTGGTGTGACTGGTCGCACAGCACACAACTTTCTTCTTTTACCTTCGGTAATCGAAAGTTGTGTTCTGTGCTTGTCACACCAGATTTTTTCCTGTCGACATATAATTAGTTTCCGATAGTATGGCACATTTGAAGTCAAGATGTAAAATTTATAAACATAAAAAAATATATTTTGATACCATGGCAATCATTTCTCCTATCTCATAAGATTTCAAGGACAAAATGAGAATATATACTTCAAATTTGTTTTTGTGGCTATTCAATTAGAGTGGTAGAAATAAAAAATTTTCGTTTCGGGTCGCGTTCATCGCTTCCTTCTTTAAAAGGCATTCGAAACAATAAAACTAATTCGTCCTGAAGAAGAGTTTCGAAAAGTCGATAAATTGAACAATTTAATTAATTAAATCACCTCATGGCTACGCCTCTAGAAGGTAAAAGTATAATGAATGAAATTGAAATTGGAATTCCAAGACCTTGCCTTGAGTTTTTTTTTTTTTTTTTATACGCGCCAAGCAACAACCTTGCGCTATTTATTTTTCAAAACCCACTGACCTCTCTCTCGCTCTCTCGCTCTCTCGCTCTCTTCAATATCACTTGCGTATTTGTTTATTTATTTTTTTTTTTTTCTAATTCCATCACCACCTAAACGGTTATAAAATTATAAGTGTAAAAAGATCGGGCATTGGCATATGAATAAAAATAAAACTCCCCTGCTGAAATGATGAGCGAATGAACCGGTAGCAACCTGTTTCAAGCGGGCAAATTCAATTCGTACCATGTGCTAGGCATTCTTACTTCTCTTCTACTCGCTTACTATTTGCTTCTGTTGGCAAAAATCCCATTTGACACGCACAGAGTGAGAGAAATCATGATTTCTTTTGGATTCAAGGCTTAAACTCTATAAGGAAATTGAATAATTATTTTTTCCTTATTGTCTGTCTGTTCAATTTGTCTCGTACCGTACGACAAAAATTTTATTACCAATTTTATAAATAATTTCTATCACCGCTATGTGAAAGAGAAATTTTTTTTTAAACTTCTGGTCTCCAAGTTTTCAAAATCATTTTATGTTGATTCGCCAAAATTATAATATAAAAAGATAAACATGTCTATTCTCTAAAAAACAGACTCTAAAATTTATCATCATAAATTGGAAAGTAATAACATCAGCGTTAAAAAATGCTATTCTCTAAACAGTTTTAGCAGCGACGTTAACATGTTTCTTTTATCTCAAAGCTGTTAAAATCACAACCTTACTTTTTGGTTAAAGACGCCATTTTGATGCATTAAACATGGCGTTAAAATATTAAAGGCACTCCTTGGACATGACACTATTTCCTTAATGTTAACGCTTTGGTGTTAAAGTGTTTGCTTGCAGAATAGCAATTTGAGGCAAGGAGGTGTTAAAATGAATTAACGCTGATTTCAGATGTTAAAAGTTAACGTTTTTGTTTAGAGAATAGACTTGAAAAAGAGTTAATTACGAAAATAAAAATAAGATCTAACATTTAGACTCCAGTGGGGAACAGCCTGGTGCATAATAAGACGGATTTCGAAAATTGGAACACTTGGAGATGGTTTGCAGGCCAATTTATTTGGATTGTCTATTCTCGCTATCTGTTGACGTTTCAGAGTGCTCACGACTCCTTCTTTAGGTGCGGCGTTAACTTGGTTGACGTTTTAGCCATAAAATACTGTTAATTGATTATGTCGCTGGTACACATATAACTTAAAGGCAATGTAGCCAGAAAAAGCTTTTAAGTTGTATGTATACATAATCAACAGAACAAATCAATTTCATTCTTCCTTTGTCCCCATGACCTCCCATGATTGGAACAAGCTCCCTGCGTCTATCTTCCCCAAAACCTACAATCTTCAGACTTTCAAGTCTAACCTCAACAGGCATCTTCTCAGTTCCCGCAGTTGAGTTTCCCCTTTATGCTTCTCCTTTTGTTTTTATCTTCTTCCTGGCTGCATGTGACTATTGCTCTTCGGACCTTATGCACCCATTCCAAAAAAAAAAAAAAAAAAAAAAAAAAAAAAATTTAGGCTACACCTCGAAATCGAATATTTTCATCTCGGTCGTGGGGGGAGGGGGCAGAAAGAAAGCACCCCTTTCCCGCTCCCTTTGAAGAAATAAAAAACATAAATATTATTATTTTGCTCATTCAAAAGGTTTGCAATTTGAATCCGGAATCCGAATGATTTTCACTCCCCCTGCTTTGAATGAGCCACTGCCTCTCCGCCTATCCGAGACCAAAAATTGATTAATAATTTCAGCAAAATGCGTGTTTCAAATTAAAAAATTCTCCTTTCGCTGTAATTTTCCTTATAATTGTTTTTCCTTATTAATATTTATTTATTATTGTTTCGATTTTTGTTGAATACACAAAGCACTATACAATAATATTCTTTGAGTTTAGTATCTAATAAGGAAGGGTTTCAAAAACATGTATTGGAAAAGTAATAAATGAGAAGAAAGTCAGCATAATAAAAGCAAAATGTCAGTTTGTAGGCCTATATATGCTTTTACTGACATCAAGAGCGGATCCAGAGGAGATTCTCGGGGCTGGCGTGACTGGTCGCACAGCACACAATCTTTTCTTACTTTCGATAATTTAAAGGTCCATTCTGTACACAAAATTTAATTTCCAAAAAAAAAATATTTTTCTCTCGGGGTGCTCTTGACTGACATCCAATCTGATAGGAATTTGTTGTGATTTTAAAACCCGAACCGAAACGTCAGCGTCTCTCTTTTATTACAATCATCTCTCACTTTTGTATTCTAACAATACTTTCTCTCTATATATATTTCATATATAGGGTAAGAGAAAGTAAAAATCTATTCCATCTCCCTTTCTCGTTTTTTCTTATTTAACATTTAACTCTCTTGATACCAGTATAAAATTTGATTAAGTGAAACAGACAAAGAGAATTTCTTCTTATATCATGACTCAACTTCCGTATTATCTTCATAATCCTCTTAAAATTATCAGACTTTCGTTGCTTAGTTTATGCCTTGGAATTCTGCGTTGCCCCCCCCCTCCCCCTCCTGTACACCGTAGTCGAGAGGGTTGGCAAATGTCAATATTGATAATCTAAAAGCCAAGGGGAGTGGATCATTTGGATTCCAATGGAATTAACTGACCCACATGGTACATGTCGTAATTAATATTAACCCACACAGCACGGAATATTGCAATCTTGCTCAATGTTGACAATATTGCGGCAACATTGATGCAATATTGCAGCTCAAACAGCAATATTGCTAGTTTGGAATATTGCCGCTGCAATGTTGCCAAGATTCGCAATGTTTCTGTAACATTGCTGCAATATTTTGTGCTGTGTGGGAAGTATCTTTAAAGTCTAAGGCCCGGCGCACATTGAACGCAGCCGAGGCGCAGCCGAGGTAGAGTGGAGGGCGCAGCATAGGAATAGGCCTCTGTCAGGTCACCGCACATTGAACGCAGTACTGCGTTGCCTCTGTTGCAAACATGTCATTTGAAATGGAGGAAAAAATCTTAAATATTTATGAATTTAGTTTTAAAATTGTATTTTATTTCAAGAAAAAAAATAATCATTTTAATATATTGAAATTCAATCATTGCATTTGAGATATAAACATATTAAAATGAAATTCAATCACAAAATATTTAATTTTCGTGTTAAATTTAAATATTTAGCATAATTATTATATATATATATATTATTAATATATATTATCCAGGGGCGCCGGAACGAATTTGAATCAGGGGGGGCAACCTCTTCCTATATGGAGATGATATGATTGCCCTCGGGGCTTGGTGTAGGGGGTTAGAGTGCTAACCTCGTATACCGAACGTCGCGGGTTCGGACCCCAGGCAGTCCGATGATTTTATTTAAGGCATTTGGATACCAAATGGCTTAAATAAGAATGCCTGGACCCCAAATAATATATATTCATAACTGTTATCGTCAAAGTCTTAAATGGCCTAAGCCGAAAAGACTGTATGAATGTGTCGGTGCATGTGAGTGTGAATGAGAAAAAAGTGTGAATGTTAAAAAAAAAAAAAAAAGTGATGTGATTGAAAGGGAAAGAATATAAAAAAAAAAGGTTTAATAAGAGTAATAATAATTAAAAAGAAACATTTGCTTGAATACAATTTTTATTTATATAAATATATATATATATCAATAATAATATTATTTATAAATCATGGAAATTATTTTTTAATTTTGCCAAAATGTTGAATTCTAAAGTCATTACTATTTATAAATGTAGCCATGATATTTTGGATATCTATTTCATCTACGATTTCTGGATATGTATTTATTATGCATACATGATTTAATCGTTTTTAGGGGATGTGGAGGCAGAGGCAGCCAAAAATAAAATACTCTGAATGCTTTACCAATCAGCCGGAGACGTTTCGGTTTATTTGCTATAAACCATCCTCAGTCCTTTCTAAAATACATACATATAAATATAAACAGTTGTTAACTTACTTAAGAAAATTATATTATAATTGTTTACAATTAGTATATTTATGCTCAGAGTTGGTCGGGTGATAATTCATATACATTGTTTTAAAATCGAATACTATTGTCGACGTATGTATATAGAGAAATTTGAGCTTAGATGAATTTGATGGTTGTTCGTGTGAGTTTCAAATATATCTAAATTCTGAATTAACATTCGTCATCTTAAATAAGATTGACTAGGTCAATGTACAAAAAAATTTTTTCCTTTCTTTTTATTAATATAATAATTCTCATTTCCTTCACTGATTTATAAAAATAAATTAATTTCTAATAATTATATAATATTTAGTTATTTTTATCTTTGCCCTTGTTTATCAATTTTACATTTCCGTTATTGTTGAAATTTATTTAATTTTCATATTGTTATAAATGCTTATTATGTATAATAGAACAAATATCTATTTGATTTATGATTTTTGATTACCTTTTATTATCTCAACTCAAACTCGAGAAATTAGGGCGTCAAACGCTCTACTGAGCGTTTCGCTATCTCTATGAAAATTGACCGCAGAATCACCATAGGAGCGAATGTAACACATTTCTATTAAAAGTCTTTTTGTCGTAATTGGTTCTGTGGCTAGAATCCTAAAATTATCGAGATCAAATTTGTGAGTGTGCTCTACACAATGTGTAGACAAGCCTGTGTTATTGTTTTTATTTCTCACATCTCGTTCATGTTCAGACAATCGAATTCTTACTTTTCTACATGTCTGCCCAATGTAGTATGAACCAGGGGGTCTGGACAATTTAAGCATTTTACTGCATAAACTACATTTTGACGACTGAGTGGTGGAATGGTGTCTTTATTATTGTACAGACATTGAAGATTGTTATTTGTTTTTGGTGCTAAAATTATATTATATATTTTGAATAGATTTTTTAATTTCTCTGTTGCAGTGGGCATGTATATGATTGAATGGTATGTGGGTGGAGATATTTTGGTCATATCTAAATTCAGTTGTCTTGTATTGTTTGTGTTGTTTTTATATTTATCTACCAATTTATTAATCAAAGAAACTGGAAATTTATTTTCTCGAGCCATTTTATAAAATAAGTTTATATTTTTATCTATATATTCTCTATCACACAACGTATAAATGCGCCTTAAGAAATAATCTATTGTATTTATTTTATACGTCATGGGTACATTTGAATAGTAGTTGGTTAATCTGTTGCTGGTTGTAGGTTTTTTATATACGTCAAATGACAGGGAATTATTATTATTTTTTATAATTGTTAGTTCCAGAAAATTAATTTTATTATCTACTTCCACCTCATGTGTGAATTTTATGTTTTCGTGAAAACTATTAAATGTTTCCAAAATACTTTCTAGTTCATCTGATTTCACACATGCGATGCTGTCATCGACATATTGCAGATAGAATAATAGATTTAAGGGTTTTATTTTACCAAAATATCTCCACCCACATACCATTCAATCATATACATGCCCACTGCAACAGAGAAATTAAAAAATCTATTCAAAATATATAATATAATTTTAGCACCAAAAACAAATAACAATCTTCAATGTCTGTACAATAATAAAGACACCATTCCACCACTCAGTCGTCAAAATGTAGTTTATGCAGTAAAATGCTTAAATTGTCCAGACCCCCCTGGTTCATACTACATTGGGCAGACATGTAGAAAAGTAAGAATTCGATTGTCTGAACATGAACGAGATGTGAGAAATAAAAACAATAACACAGGCTTGTCTACACATTGTGTAGAGCACACTCACAAATTTGATCTCGATAATTTTAGGATTCTAGCCACAGAACCAATTACGACAAAAAGACTTTTAATAGAAATGTGTTACATTCGCTCCTATGGTGATTCTGCGGTCAATTTTCATAGAGATAGCGAAACGCTCAGTAGAGCGTTTGACGCCCTAATTTCTCGAGTTTGAGTTGAGATAATAAAAGGTAATCAAAAATCATAAATCAAATAGATATTTGTTCTATTATACATAATAAGCATTTATAACAATATGAAAATTAAATAAATTTCAACAATAACGGAAATGTAAAATTGATAAACAAGGGCAAAGATAAAAATAACTAAATATTATATAATTATTAGAAATTAATTTATTTTTATAAATCAGTGAAGGAAATGAGAATTATTATATTAATAAAAAGAAAGGAAAAAATTTTTTTGTACATTGACCTAGTCAATCTTATTTAAGATGACGAATGTTAATTCAGAATTTAGATATATTTGAAACTCACACGAACAACCATCAAATTCATCTAAGCTCAAATTTCTCTATATACATACGTCGACAATAGTATTCGATTTTAAAACAATGTATATGAATTATCACCCGACCAACTCTGAGCATAAATATACTAATTGTAAACAATTATAATATAATTTTCTTAAGTAAGTTAACAACTGTTTATATTTATATGTATGTATTTTAGAAAGGACTGAGGATGGTTTATAGCAAATAAACCGAAACGTCTCCGGCTGATTGGTAAAGCATTCAGAGTATTTTATTTTTGGCTGCCTCTGCCTCCACATCCCCTAAAATCAACATACACAGCCACT
>JAKCPI010001918.1:0-39490 GCA_023213315.1 Euborellia annulipes | reverse complement strand
AATAAAAATACTGGTCGACAAGGTTTTCTTCACAAGAAATCTGATTAGTCAATTTAGTACATTCAGAAATGTAATTAGAATTTTCCCATCAGGCACAGTTTTAGAGATATAGAGAAAAATAAATTTTAATAGAAAATGTGTTCTAAAACGGCTCTTATTTGGAATTTTCAAGATTTTTTTTTAAAACTTAAAAACTCGATTTTTCTAAATTTTAAGCTGTTTGTGGCACGTCTAAATTATTGGGCTGAGACTTTATATGTATTAAAACTATCTGCATATTTTTAAGGGGTATCGTCTTAAAAAAATCTTGAAATTTCAAAATAAGAGCCCGTTTAGAGCACTTTTTCTATGAAAGAAAAAAGTTAATTTTTGTCGACCAGTGAAAATGGACGGACTTATTTTGGCGAAATCCGTATTTTGGTTGAGAAAGCCCCGTCCTCCTGGTGCTCATTACTAGGGCTGGACGGTAAACCGGTAAAAATTTTTTACCGAAAACGCGGTAACGAACCTCTAATTCGGTAAAAACCGGGTTTTTTTCGCAAGTCGGTAAAAACTTATTTTTTCGGGCGGTAAAAAATTTTGGTTCCGCGAAAAAAAAATGTCCCGCGGCGGCAAAAAAATTTTGGTTCCGCGAAAAACAAAAATGTTCCGCGGCGGCAAACTTTGGTTCCGCGGGCGGCAAAAAAATTGGCGTCTCTAAAAAAAAAAGGTAAAATATTTTTTCGGACGGGGAAAAATTTTGGTTCCGCGAAAAAAAAAAAAAAATGTTCCGCAGCGGCAAACTTTGGTTCCGCGGGCAGTAAGAAATTTTTACCGACTTTCGAGAAAAACCGGTTTTTAATTCATTATCGAGGTCGGTAATGAAAATCCATTACCGTCCAGCCCTACTCATTACTTTGAGGAAAATGGCACACCAGTATACCCCATTGATCTTCCGTGGGCCCTTTGAACGACGTCAGGAGCCTAAGATGCCGAAAAAACTTTAAAAAAGAGGAAAAATACTCATACTTAAAAAATACTCGATACCTACCTTTTTCGATACCACATCCCTAAGTATAGATACCAGGTGGGGACAATAGAAGCGACCACTGTGTATAAGTATCAATGCTTTTTTTACTTTCTCTTACCTCTATATATATATATGTCAATATATAGAGAGAGAGAAAGTATTGGATTCATGTCAAAAATTCGATGTCGAGATTTTGATGGATATACACGTTTTGAGGTCCCCTGAATCCAAAAAAGTGGTTTTCGCGACATGGTCTGTTTGTGTGTGTGTCTGTCTGTCTGTGAACAAAATATCTCAAGAACGAAAAGAGCTAGGAGGTTGAAATTTTATATTTAAGTTAGGCACCCCCATGGGACGTGACACGAAGCTTTTGAACAAAATCGACCAAAGAGTACTAGTACTTTACTGATGCACTTTTTCAGTTTTTTTCGATTTTCTCAAAATTCGCTCCAACGATTTTTTTTTAATTCAAAAATCAATTATTTTTAGATGCCCTTTCAAATGCATATTCTCATTTTGTGATTGAAATCTTCTGAAGACCACTTTACTCGTGTACTCCATAGAAAAGATAGGAGAAATGGTTGCCATGGTATCAAAATATAAATATTTTCCCATACTTATAAAGTTTACATCTTGAAATTCGAATTGACAGTACTGTCGGAAACTAAATATATGTCGACACGTAAAATCTGGTGTGACAAGCACAGCACACGAGATTTTTTCAATTTCACATCCATTGATGAGGCCTTTATAATTAAAAAATTCAATGGAATCCCTGAAAATAGAATTTAAGACCAGTTGACCTTTGGTTGGAAAAGAATTTTATTATATAAGAATTTTTATTATTTTTCATTTGAGAGATTTAATTAATATTTTCTTATTATTTTTATTTTTTCTTTCAATCTGAGAGCCTGTAGATATTTGGCATCTCTCCATATATATTTGACAAAACAAACACTTGGAATGAGATTATTTTTTATTTTGTATCATTTGATAAGAAAGATAAAATTCATTGAGTGCGGATGCCGTGATCTATAAAAAAAAAAAAAACCTAAAAATAATCGAGAGAAATAAATTTTTGTCTTTTATTATATAGATATATTACAACAATATACAAACTGATATTATACATAATTCTTTTTTGTTTTTGTTTTTTTTTTTTTTACATGAGCAAAGCTTTCGTTATATTTGGCTTTTTTAAAATAATAATCAGAATATTTTAATGTGGCGGGTGTTTCTATAAGAAAAATGTAATATAAACGACAGTGGCGGATTTAAGTTTTCTTGTATTCTGTAATTGAATCAGAGGCGTATCGAGGCAGTTGGGGGCCTGGGGCGGCACTAGAAGAGGGGGCCTTATATTGATTTTTTATTTGGGGGGGGGGGGGGCTGCTCATCTTTAAATATCCCTCTTCTCCATACATAAAAATATTTTTAAAATACCGTATATTCCTGAACTCCAAGGGTCCCGGGGCCTCTCGAAGAGAAATTTTCATTAAATTTTGTTTTTTAACGAAATTTTTCGGTTTTTACTTGAGCCCTGAGGGCCCCGGGGCCTCTCAAAGAGAAATTTTCATTAAATTTTGATTTTTTAACTAAATTTTTCGATTTTTACTTGAGCCCTGAGGGCCCCGGGGCCTCTCAAAAAGAAATTTTCATTAAATTTTGATTTTTTAACGAAATTTTTCGGTTTTTACTTGAGCCCTGAGTGCCCCGGGGCCTCTCAAAGAGAAATTTTCATTAAATTTTGATTTTTTAACGAAATTTTTCGGTTTTTACTTGAGCCCTGAGGGCCCCGGGGCCTCTCAAAAAGAAATTTTCATTAAATTTTGATTTTTTAACGAAATTTTTCGGTTTTTACTTGAGCCCTGAGTGCCCCGGGGCCTCTCAAAGAGAAATTTTCATTAAATTTTGATTTTTTAACGAAATTTTTCGATTTTTACTTGAGCCCGGAGGGCCCTGGGCCTCTCAAAGAGAAATTTTCATTAAATTTTGATTTTTTAACTAAATTTTTCGATTTTTACTTGAGCCCTGAGGGCCCCGGGGCCTCTCAAAGAGAAATTTTCATTAAATTTTGATTTTTTAACGAAATTTTTCGGTTTTTACTTGAGCCCTGAGGGCCCCGGGGCCTCTCAAACAGAAATTTTCATTAAATTTTGATTTTTTAACGAAATTTTTCGGTTTTTACTTGAGCCCTGAGGGCCCCGGGGCCTCTCAAAGAGAAATTTTCATTAAATTTTGATTTTTTAACGAAATTTTTCGGTTTTTACTTGAGCCCTGAGGGCCCCGGGGCCTCTCAAAGAGAAATTTTCATTAAATTTTGATTTTTTAACGAAATTTTTTGGTTTTTATTTGAGCCCTGAGGGCCCCGGGGCCTCAAAAAGAGAAATTTTTATTAAATTTTGATTTTTTTAACTAAATTTTTTGGTTTTTATTTGAGCCCTGAGGGCCCCGGGGCCTCTCAAAGAGAAATTTTCGTTAAATTTTTTTTTTAATAAATATATGGGGGCCTATGCCGGCTCGGGGCCTGGGGCGGACCGCCCCCTCCGCCCCCCCTCGGTACGCCACTGAATTGAATTCGATGTTAGAACGACATTTCTAATCCGCTACTGCTTTCTTTTTGATATCCACCACACACACACCACACACACACACACACGTCTCCTCTCTCTGCTGACAAGTGACTTGAGAATCATATTTTGCGTGGACTAACTAAAGGCAATATCACACAGAACAAGCGCTTAACGGCACGGCAGCTCGCTCTTATTTAGAGAGCTAGCAAGCTAGTAGATAATTTGTGAAAAATATTATTAATGTTGCGTTTACAAACAAAAATGCCATAGCGCCTGTGCAATTAATAAAATAACTTCTTTGTCATTCGTTTAGTAAACCCGTCGATTAGAGATGAGCCAGCCACCTAGCTTTATTTGACTGGAAATTTGTGAAGATTCAAAATATATTATTTTTATTTTTGGTTATAGGCCTATAACCTTGTGAAAAAAGAAAAAAAAAATTAATTTACATTTACTAAAGTGCAAAAATATAACTGGAACCAGGGCTGTATTTCCGAAGAGCGCGCCTGGGGCGGGAAATTTTAGGGGTGGCAAAATTTGTAAAAAAAAAAAAAAAACTGCTTATTTGTATGCATTTTTTTGTAAGAACTTCCGGATTTTATTTGTTGAGTATTTTTGTTGGGAACAATTTTTGTCTGCTGTATGTATTATTAATAAAGGAAATGAGGCAGTGAGGTCGGCTTCCAGTCAATGAGTAAGGTCACCGAAACGTCGACAGTGAAAACGAAATAATTGATTAATTATTTCTCCCGGGGGCCACCATTTTATTAAATATTTTAAAAATACGTGATTTAAATAAAGATTCGTCGTTTTTAGTGTTCCAACTTAACTGAAAAGTATTTGAGGTTGAAAAGGTAGAGACCCACTGACGTGTTTAGGGTGTTTGAAGGGGAGGTGGAGGGGGGGGGGCAAAAGAGTCAGAGTCCACTGACTAGAGGCAGCAAATGTCTAAATTCGCCCTTGGAAAAATTTAATTTTTTCAAATAATATTTTTAATAAAATGAAGTGAAAGTGGTCCATCCATCATAAGCTCTCATCTGAATCTCTCTCATATTTTTAGGCATTTAAAATACAATCCCCATAAATTTCCAGTCAAGTAGATGATAGGTTTAATATTTTTTAAAGAATAAAATCTCACACTTAAAGTAAAGCTTCATATTCGCTCAGCTTGCCTTTAAGGTCTTAAGTATCATCGCTTAAAATTGATAAAGAAAATATTTATTTTATTTATTTATTTTTTACGTAAAATGGACGGTGATTTTTTTTTTTTTTTTTTTGGGAAATAAGAAAAATAAATATGTTTAGAGATCGAGGCGGACATTTGTATTATCCATTTCATTATCAAGGATAATCTCAAAACGGCCGGAGCCTTCGCGTCCTCTTGGCGTCACAGCGTAGAAAATATTCTTAGCCCAAAGTCTGCATTCCACGTTGATGATTATATTTACTAGAAATAAAAAAATAACAATAACATTAATGTTTATTTCAATTGTTGGGGAGGAGAGGGAGGGGGGGGCGTTTTGGGCCTTAAATCTCCCTTCCCAGCTAGATATGCAAGAGGGAAAGGCTTGAGACAAACCAATTTCGAGGTCTCGAGGTGCTAATTTTAAGAGTTTGCGGCCACAATTTTGTAGCTGTCGACCTCAAATTTTTTTTAATTAATGCTACGAGTATTTAAAATATTTACAACTTATAGAAACCCATTTTTTTGATTTTGAAAACTAGTGTTAAAAAAACATAAACCAGGGCCGGAACTAGGAGATTTTATAGGGGGGGGGCAAAATTTTATTTGCCGCCCCCTCCTTAAAATTTTCCTTGATCTCAAAAATTTATCGGCGAAAATTTTTTTTTTCGCGGAACCAAATGTTCTCGTCCGAAAAAATTTAGAGACGCAAAAAATTTGCCGCCCGCGGAACCAAAATTTTTTTCCGTCCGGAGAAATATTTTACCTTTTTTTTTAGAGACACTAACTAAATTTTTGCCGCCCGCGGAACCTAAATTTTTTCCATTCCGGAAAAAATATTTTTTTTTTTTTTGGACGCTAAATTTTTGCCACCTGAGTAACCGAAAATTTTTTTCTTTCTTTAATTGCCGCCCCCCTAAGATCTGACGCCCGGGGCACGTGCACCCTCTGCCCCCTCCCCTAGATCCGGCCCTGACATAAACAACCTTATCAAATATTATTTTTCAAAATGACGACCATTAGAAATGTTTGGAAAGAAAAACACCTGTTCTCCTTAATTTATATATAAACATTATATTTATTATACTTTTATATTTTAATCTACACCATCTTCTATACTATCTCATAAAGAGAAATTGTTTGTTTGTATGTAGGGGCTAAGCTCAGAAATTAGCAAACCTATTTTAAAATTCCTTCCATACGGGGGGATGGTCAAGATTTCAAAACTTCAAAAAATTTTTCAGTTTTTCGCTTATATTTCTAAAACATATTTTGTCCATCATAGTTCAATGCCAAATTGTAGAGAATTAATTTGTTAAAATTTGGTCTGCATAAAACTAATTTGTAGACCGTCCGGTCAAAGTTAGACAAAATATTACTTATCGAGAAAATTTGTCTAACTTTGACCGGACGCGTATCTCGGTTAATATTTGGTCTACAAATTTCGTTTTATGTACCAAATTTTAGCAAATTTAATGCTCTACAACTTCGTATGTTACTATGGTGTATAAAATATGCTTAGTTTACGAGATATAAGAAAATACTGAAAGAGGTCTTCGATTTTTTAGGTTTTTGCCCCCCCCCCCTCCCTTTAAGCTTTATTACAAAAATATTTGTTCCCCAATTCCAGAAGGGGAGGTACCCTTGTCCCCCCCAGTTCCGACGCCTATTAAAATATAATTATATTTCAGATCATTTATCAATTTTATATCAATTTTAAAAAATATTTATTGATATTACTCGTACTTTATTATTTTACCATTTTCTTACAAAATCTTTAAGGGGTGGGGGGAGGCAAATGCCTTTGAGTTAAAAATAAAATGAGTTTTTCCACATATAATTAGCTATCTGAGGTATAAGGAGTGTTTTGTAGTGTAGTTTTGGTTGTGTATTTATAAAAATTATTAATTTTTTAACAAAAATGTGAAAATTTCTCAAAAATAAAGCCAGTGTTCCTAATTTCACCCCTTAGTTTGCCGAACTTTGGGTCTTAGCTAACTACTAGATGTGAAGCAACCTGACCTAAGACAAATTGTCTGTTCCTGTGTGAGAAACATCTGGGCCATAGCTTTCAAAATAATATTGATTGATTTTTTTTTGAGAGGCCTGACCTCTCTCTTGCTACTAACGAGCCATTTGAACATTTTCTCTAATTCTGGTTTAATATTTCAAAAGATTACAACTTACGTGATGGTCTTGTAAATCGAATAGCCACTAAAGGGCTAAGGTAGCCATCCTGATTCATGTACGGGTAATAATACGATGGAAAGGATCTTGAAGGATAAAATTCCAGAGGACCAATCATTTCGTTATCGGTGGGACTCTCTCCTGTGCAGCTCACCCAAATGCGCTTCAACTTGAACAAACAACAAAATGTTAGATATTTTTTCCCAATCCTTATCTTTATTTAAAGTAAAAAAAAAAGTGGTGGAAATCTCGTTAACGTTTCGGGCATTCGTCACTCTTTCTCAAGATGAGAAGATAGAAGTAAACGTTGTTTGTTTGTTTTTCTGCTCGCTGCTCATTGAGAAATTTATTTTCAAAGGCGTCGAAAAAATTTTACGTCATTAAACCGGTTAAAAGAATAAATTAATTTTGAAGAAATCAAAATTGGAAAATAAATAAGATTATAGGCCTACTCACTTGATTTGGATTAGTGATATTTGCAATTTCATTTTTCAAGTCCAGAGGCATATCATGTGGCAATTCCGAAAGGTTCTCATAATGTTCAGGAACCCAACCGTAAATCTAAAAGAAAAAAGTACAAAACAACATGATTAACGTTTGAGAATCGATCCAAGACTAATGGCAGGAGAATATTAATTAAAAAATTTTAATCTGACTTCTGGCTAAAAATCTGATCTCGGTCGTTAGCACCAGTGATGATATATAGCGAAAAGAAAGTAAAAAATTCAAGCTAGAACTTTGAAGATAAATAAATATTTTAAAAAAAGATGTGGGTTTTTTTTATTGATGAGGCCAAACCTCCCATGGTCCCCGGGAATCGAACCCAGGATCTCTAAATCTAAATAAATATCTCGAAATGAGACTTTTGTCCTTTGCTTTTATTATTAAAATTTCATTTTGCTTAAATATTTTACATTTTACTTTCTCTTATCCTATATATGAAAAATATATAGAGAGAAAGTATTGCGATCAAAAAAAAATTCCATGTCGAGATTTTGATGGATATTCACGTTTTGAGGTCCTGAATCCAAAAAAGTAGGTCCCGGAAATTGGTCTGTGGGTCTGTAACGATTTTTAGCATAAAGGAATTGAGCTACCGGATTGAAATTTTATATTTAAGTTAGGTACCCTCTCGGACACTCAAAATAAACTTTTGAACAAAAAAGTACTAGTATTTTACTGATGTAGGTACTTTTTTAGTTTTTTTTTTTTCGATTTTCTCAAAATTCGCTTCCACCAAAATTGTTTAAAATTCAAAAATAAATTATTTTTTAGATGTTCTTTAAAAAGTATATCAGTGAAATTTTTCGTGAAAGTTGTGTGAAGTACACTTTACTGATGTAATATTTCAGATTTTTCAAATTCATTTTCCGGCTCTTCCTTCCATAGAGCCATTGTTAAATCCCTATGGGGATTTGTATGTTAATTTCGATTCAAAAGAAGGTCCCCAAATTTTTTACACATTTAAAAAAAAATTCTTATAAAATTTTGTATTTATTTATGATTCTCTAAATATCCAAATAGGAGATTAAAATTTTGAAAAATAACCATAGTGTATTTCAAGCAGTCAACATTTAAAATACACAGAGCCTATGGAAATTTTGAAATAAAAATATAAAATAAATTGACTTTTTTTTACTTTTTACTTTCTCATATAGAGAAAGAAAGAAGTATTGTAATCGTCAAAAAATTCGACTTCGAGATTTCGATGATTCTCCACGTTTTTAGACCTAGCTACCTGATTCCAAAAAACCCATTTTGGGTATTATGTTGGGGTGTGTGTGTGTATGTGAATACTATTGCTTAAAAACGCAAGCAGCCATTTTTATTCTTTGACATTTTTTCGAAAACTGAATGGTTTTTGAAATAATCAACGAAAAAAAAAAAAAATTTCGTTAATTTTGAAAAAAAAAATCAAAACAAAATCAAACAGGAGCCATTCATTTGTTTATAATTTAATGACACCTGTATGATTTTGTTTTGATTTTTTTTTTTTTTCAAAATTAACGAAAAATTTATTTTTTTTCGTTGATTATTTAAAAACCATTCAGTTTTCGAAAAAGTGTGCTGTGCGCCATCACACCAGATTTTTTAATATAATATTGAATGGCTGGCGAGGGAGGGGGGTGAGCGCCTGTCATCCCCTCCCACCTGGATCAGTACCCCCTTACTTATAACATTTGCTAAATATTGATTAAAAAGGAACAAAAAAAAGGGGGGCATACTAACTCTGTTGACTTTAATAAAAACGCAGGGCGCTGATTTGTTGTAGCCGTAGCCATTTGTAGGAGAGCAGGGCCCTAAACTCTCCAAGGGAAAAGTACACGATTTGCCAAAGCTAGGGCCTCGTTCGTAATTGCATGCCTCTCGTTGTCCCTGGCCTCCATCTGTCTTATAAGCTAAAAAATAAAAATATGAATTTTAATTAATAAATTTAAATGTAAAAAGCAACAACAACAGATAAGCTATTTATCATTTATCATCAAGTAAATAACAAGTGTTTTAAAGGGGAGCGAGAGCGAGAGCGAGGCGAGTGGCTTTGAAGTGAGCGTAGAGGCGACGAATGCATGCAAGCAGTCGTGGCCGAGTGGTTAAGGCGTCTGACTAGAAATCAGATTCCCTCTGGGAGCGTAGGTTCGAGTCCTACCGACTGCGCGCACACTTGGTTGGTTACCAAATTTTTTTTTTTTTTTTTTTTTAATTTCAATATTATCTTATCTCTTTATCTACTACTTATCGATATGTTTATTTAATATATGATTAATTATTCAATATTAATTGTGAGATTTAATTATAATTTTATCTTAAGTAGGATAAATAAAAGACAGCTATGATTTTTTTTTTTTTATTATTTTATTTAAACCCACAGCGACGTTTCTGTCGTCTATGAGAATATCTTCATGGCTAGTGTTGAGTATTTCACTTTTATAACTATCAAGTAGTTTGGCGCCCAGTCAATATGAAGAAAAAAAAAACAAAAACAAAAGGGCTTTCTTTTGACTGAACCCTAGCGACTGAAGATGGTCGCCTAGACCAGAGCTTCTTGAACTTTTTGAAACCCAAGTAAATATCTCTCTCTAATTTTTTTTTTTTTTTTAATTCAGATTGGTTAAAAACTATAATTGTGAATTTCATATATGCAGATGTATATACAAGTATTTAAACTTATTTAACAATATTAATTTATTTAACAAGACATGTGAGTGTTTTTTATTGGTGAGGCCAAACATCCCATGGCCCCCGGGAATCGAACCCAGGATCTCCGCCTTCCGGGGCATAGGCGTGCTATCCATTGCACCAGGCCACCGGACCCTCAGATAGATAAATATATCTATGACTAGTTAAGTCCGAATCGAGGTATTTTGAATACTATTATCTTATTCAAATATTTAGATCTCGAAAAATATTTAAATATTAATTTATTTGTTACATTTGCGACTCTTCGTGGCCCCCTGCAGGTAATCCATGGCCCCCTATAGGGGGCCGCGGCCCACTACTTTAAGAAGCACTGGCCTAGCCGACCGAAACGTCGCTTTGGCTTTAAATAAAATAAAAAAAAAAAATTATTTATCCTAATGATATATATTCGCCTCAACGACCGACTTTATTCTTGAAATTTATTAACTCTGAAACTACTTGACGGATTTTTTCAATGTTGAAGCCCTCATGGGGGAGGGGAGGGGGAGATGTCGAAGAATTATTTTTATTTATTTAATTATTATCGATGAATTTTGTAATATTGATTCAATGAAGAAATAAAAGAAATATGATCTCTACCAATCAAATATTTTTTTGTTAAACTCTTGCTCATATTCAGCGCTATAGCGCTGAGGGTATTATAAGTAAAAGTGGGATGCTCACTTATTTGTTTTGAACTTTAATAAACCAATGCACTTATTTCGATTTTAAAACCTTGATTTCAAGGCCCAACAATAAATGCAAAGGCAGAACCGCTAAGATTTCTTACGCCCTTAAAAAATAATCAATTTTTACTTTCTCTTACTCTATATATGAAATATATAGAGAGAGAAAGTATTGCGATCATGTCAAAAATTCGATGTCGAGATTTTGATGGATATACATGTTTTGAGGTCCCCTGAGTCCAAAAAAGTGGGTCCCGCAAATTGGTCTGTGTGTGTGTGTGTGTGTGTGGACACTTTAGACCAGCGTTTTCCAAACTGTGAGGCGCGGACTAGTCTAAGGGGAGGCGCGAATATTGGCCACCAAGATCAATTTCTCAAATGAGTGCTAGTTTCATAAATAAAATAATAAAATTTAGAAGATTCTGGGACGGTAAATAAAAAAAATATTTTTATATAAATTTATATTTTTTAGTATTAAAAATTTTTGTTTTTGTATTATTTTATTAAATGTATGTGGGGGGGGGGGGGGGGGGCGTCATACGATTAAATATTTTTATGGGAGGCGTGGTAACATAAAGTTTGGAAACCACTGGCCTAAAGTAAGACTCATTCTAGAAAATTATACTAGGTGTAAAACCCAAAGGCGGACCCAGGGAAGTTTCTCAGGGTTTTAATTTTTTTCTGAATAGACGCGAAAGCTCCCCGAAGGTGATGGCATTGTATATTATTTTATTTATTAAGATTTCAAATGGCTTAAATAAGAATGCCTGGACCCCAACAAATATATGGGTCATTCCATGCCAAATCGACAAATTTTTTTCCTGGCCCCCGCGGATTTCGCTGAAAATTTCCTATCTTTTTTCTACCCCTTAAAAGACATTTTTGAGAATTTTTTCAAATTTTTTTACCCAACTAAAAAAAGTTATGGACTTTTGAAAAAAATTGCTCTTTTTTTCAAATAACGATAATTTATTTTAAAATTGAAATTTCGGAACCCCGCAAGGTTATAAACATTTTGTTTTTAAATGTAGTTTTCAAAAAAAAATACAAAAATTATTTCAGAAGTCCGGATATATGAAATATTTCAGTTTTTCTGAAAAAACCCTAATTTTAAATCAACCATTTTTTTTTTTTTTTTAACTCAAAAAAAACTTCAACTAATTCTACAATTATCCCCCCCTAATTTCAAGATGTGCCGACGATTGCTTCTATTTTTACTTTCTCTTACCTATGTATATATGTAATATATATATAGAGAGAAAGTATTGGATTCATGTCAAAAAATTCGATGTCGAGATTTTGATGGATCTTCACGTTTTGAGGTCCCCTGAATCCAAAAAAGTGGTTTTCGCGACATGGTCTGTCTGTGTGTGGGTGGGTGTGTGGGTGTGTGGGTGTGTGGTGTCTGTGTTCAATTTTAAGCATGAAGGAATTGAGCTACGAGGTTGAAATTTTATATTTAAGTTAAACACCCCCGGGACCGGAAAAATAAGCTTTTAATCAAAATCGGCCAAAGAGTACTAGTACTTTACTGATGTACTTTTTCAGTTTTTTTCGATTTTCTCAAAATTTGCTCCAACGATTTTTTTTTAAATTCAAAAATCAATTATTTTTTAGATGCTCTTTAAAATGTATATTCTCATTTTGCGATTGAAATCTTCTGAAGACCACTTTACTCTTGTATTTCATAGGGAAGATAGGGAGAAATGGTTGCCATGGTAACAAAATATAAATATTTTCCCATACTTATAAATTTTACATCTGAATTCATATGTTCCGTACTGTCGGGAACTAAATATATGTCGACACAAAATCTGGTGTGACACACAGAACACAACTTTCGATTACCGAAGGTAAAGAGAGTTGTGTGCTGTGCGCCAGTCACACCAGATTTTTTTTTTTCGTTAGAAAATTTTTTTTTTGAAATTTGGTTTATTTTTTATGTAACTTTTTTATGAAATTTTTTGAGCTTTCTCGTGAAACTTTAGAAGTTGAAAATGATATTTTATTCGAAAATTTTAAGTCATCATACTAAAAATTGTTTTTTTTTCAGTCTCGTACTTTACTAAACTACATTAAAAAACAAAATTTTTATAACCTTGCGGGGTTCCGAAATATCAATTTTAAAATAAATTATCGTTCGTTATTTGAAAAAAAAAGAGCAATTTTTTTCAAAAGTCCATAACTTTTTTTTAGTTGGGTAAAAAAATTTGAAAAAATAGGAAATTTTCAGCGAAATCCGCCGGGGTCAGGAAAAAAATTTGTCGATTTGGCAAGCGAATGACCCATAATAACCGTTATCGTAAAAAGTCTTATCTGGCCTAAGTCGCCGGAAAGACTTTGTGAAAATGTGAGTGAATGGGAAAAAAGTGTGTGTTTAAAAAAAAAAAAAGATTTGCTTAGAGGTTGAAAAATTGAAAAAAATGTTTTTTTAATTTATTTTAGCTAAATCGAAGCCAAATAAATAGAAAACATTAAAAAAAAAAAAAAAATAACGTTGATTATTATTTTGATTAGGGGGAGGTGAAGGGTTGATTATTTAAGAAAGGCCTTGGAATATTCCAAATCACTTGTTGACATTCTTTTCCAGTTCTAAATATAGTTAGATTAGAGCAAAAGGTATTTTTTTACTTTTAATAAAAAGGGAATTGCTATGTCCATCTATTTATTCCTATACAAAGAGATAAGAGACAAGTTTCTCTCGTTCAGTCGAGTCGAGTGCGTTGCCGGGTCGCAGGCGCTGATCTCTTTTTTGTGTTTTAAGTGAATCAAAGTGAATAATTAATATAGTGTAACCCACCCTGACCACCCCGTCAGCCAGCACACCCTCTTGAGAGTCTTATTTAAGGTAATTATTATGCATTTTATCGATGAAAAAAAAATGATAGAAACAAACAATTTGACTGCGAAAAACGATTCTTTTGAATATGAAATTAAATATTTTGTATTTCACTAAGGATAGAGGGAGAATATAAGGGGGAGGGGGAGTGTAAGTGGCATTGGAAAAAAAATTAGTTTTTTATTTCTTATCTTTTTTTTTTTAAACACTCACGCTTTTTCTCATTCACACTCAACACACATCACACACCCACACACACATTCACAGTCTTTTCGGAAACTCAGGCCATATAAGACTTAATACAATAACCGTTATTAATTAATAATATACATATTGGGGGTCCAAGCATTCTTATTTAAGCCATTTGGTATCCATTTCGGACTGCCAGGGGACCGAACCCGCGACGTTCGGTATAGAAGGTAGCACGCTACCCCGCCACCAAGCCTGAGGGCATTTTTTCAAAATCTTTTCTTAAGTCACCATTAGTATGACCTATATTTTTTAATCAAATTTCTTTAATATACTTTTACACAGGGGTGGATTAAGGGTTGAAAATTAAAATAAAATAATTTCAAAATAAAATAAAAATTAAAATAATTATTTATAAATGTGTTCAAATTATTTTGAGAGTAATTTTGCGGTGAAGGGTCGCATTTCCTTAAAGGGGGGGGGAGGTATGAAGGCATTAACCGGGGGGGGGTTAATGCCCCATCCCCTATAATGCACAAAGATATTAATGTTTTTTAATACTTTTGCTAAAAAATAAGTGCATTCTGTTTGAGTTAAAATTTATTTTCTATATTTAGCAACTAGTATAGTAGGATAGAAACATTTTAATGTCATTCTAAAATTTCTTATTACTGGGGGGCGCAATTAATTTTTGAAGATTTCGAAACTCTCATAAACAGATAATAATAACACTGGGTAACTTAGGAACCCATCGAATCCCTTGCAGAATTTTGTAGTGATTTTTTTCATTAGGTAGAAAAGTAAGAAATGATTAGTCCACTTAGAATTTTACTGGGGTGAGGTCACCGCATCTTTTTGTATTATAGAACTAATCTCAGTTCGGATTTGAATTTTTACTTTCTCTTACCTATATGTATAAGTTAATATACATATATCTAGAGAGAAAATATTGGATTCATGTCAAAAATTCGATGTCGAGACTTTGATGGATATACACGTTTTGAGGTACCCCGAATCCAAAAAAGTGGTTTTCGTGACATGGTCTGTCTGTCTGTTTGGGTTCAATTTAAAGCATGAAAGAATTGAGCTAGGAGGTTGAAATTTCATATTTAAGTTAGGAACCTTCCTCACTCGTATAAATGAGCTTACCCTTCGGTAAGAGAAAGTTGTGCACCGTGCTGGTCACACCAGATTTTTAATTTTATTGAAAATTAATGCCCCCCCCCCCCTTCCCCCTTTTTTCTCACACAATTAAATTATCTCCAACTTTTAGTTCAAGTTTTGCAAGTTGTTTAAAAATTCTATTTGTGTGGATCGGAAACGTGTAGATGAACCTTAATAGTGTTTTATTAAAGCTAGACTAGGATGAATAAGGCCCTTCCGCTATCCGCTCTCTCTTTTGGCCACCATCCCAAGGGATTAATTAAGACGTTGACATCAACTTACGTAAAAGGAATTTATCAATGGAATCTGTCCACTTTTTGACATCTGATGCATTTGTAGCTTCATAATGGATTATAGATGAAATAGATGATAAGGATCCTGATGTGTCCATCGGACGAAATCCTATTCCTTTAAAACAGAAAATGAAAAAAAAAAAAAAACGATTAGTCGACTAAATTATTTGAAAGATGGATTTAAAAATTGAGCGAAACGTCGTTTTTTACATCGTAGGCCTTTTTAAAATGAGATAATACTCAAAATAAAAAAACTTTAATTTAATTTTTATTTGCTGACGTTTCGGTCGTCAATCACGAACTTCATCAGGGCAACTATTGTCAATTATACAAGATCTTAGGTACCTTAATGTTCATTGCAATCATATACAATTTCTTTTTACTTTGATATGTACAAAAATTATCATTTACTTGCTACTCGGGGTCTCTGATTTAATGATCACTGAACCATTCAAAGATCATTGAATCAGAGACCCCGAGTAGCAAGGAGTCGTCTACATATTACGTAACGCCTTTTTTGACGATATTCCCCCCCCCCCCCCCCCCCCCCCCCCCCTGTCACATTTAATCATACACAAACCAACCCCTAAAAAAATTTCAATTTGTCCAAAACAAAACCCCCCCCCCCCCCCCCCCCAAAATCCAGTTTTTTTCTTAAAATTTCCTATAAAAAATCATATATATTCTCCCTTTTTTTTTTTTTTAATAAATTTTCCCCTTTTACTCAAAAATTTCCCCTTCCGAAAAAAATTTTGGGGTTTTTTTTTTTTGGGGGGCCCCACCCATCTTTTCAAAATCAAAAAAATTTATAAATTCAACTTTGAAACCCCCCGGGCCCCCCATGTCACAATTAGTAACGTTTTGGCCAGACTCCTCCCCTAACGCGATACGTAATATGTGGACGACCCCCCCCAAGTAAATGATAATTTTTGTACATATCAAAGTAAAAAAGAAATTGTTTATGATTGCAATGAACATTAAAGTACCTAAGATCTTGTATAATTGACAATATTTGCCAGGATGAAGGTCGTGATTGACGACCGAAAGATCTCCGGGCTGCAAAGTTCCTGCGAATCCTGATTAAATCTCCACAAACACCTTAAAACAATTTACCTGGATTAGTTCCGATTATAGAGCTATCAAGAAGATAAGTAGGCTTCTTAGGATCGAGACTATATAATAATCCTTGCATGCAGATTGTAAATAAGACAGCCAATCCAGAGAAAAAGACAATATAGAAAAGGAATACAACACCTGTAACAAAACAAAAAGTAAAATGTCAGCAATTGTTCTTTCTTTCACTCGGGCTGTTTGAATCTCAGGCGGATAATTGGATCTAAACAGCGGATAAAAAGGAGAGGAGGGGGGGGGGGGAAAGGAGTGTTTAAATGGGATGATCTTTTACATAAAAGCAAATAAATTAGAGAGGGGATGGAATTCTGTATCAAGTAAAGTACAGTGAGTGACATAATTAAAGCACAATCATGTGCGTGTGATTTTTTTTTATAAAAGTAGATAGAAATATTTTTTGTGAAAATTTTCCGGACTTCTATTTTCGTATACGAACCACGCTTCACTAAAAATTTGACTTTTTTTTCCTAAAACAATCACTAGAGTTCGAATTTTGCATATAATACAAAATCAATTTTCTTCTTATATTTCGTATTTATGTGTTTTAGAGTCCCGGGATCCAACCAGAGAAATCTTTTTGTGTATATAATTGAACTTTTGAAGCTATAAGTGCATATTTTGCATATTTTAGATCTCACTTTTTCTCTCTCACATTGTCAGTTGCTGAAAAAAAGCAAAGAATGCAGGTATTGATATTTTGGGATTTTTTAATAGATATTGATCTGAAATTAATGCCTTCGGCGGGCTTCGCGCCCCCTGGACCCCCTCCAGCTGGCTCGGCCCGCCTGCGGCGGACCCTCGCCTTTTCTTTTTAATTATGAAAAGATAATTGGACCCTGTTATGCAATGGTGTGTCAAAGACCAAAAAATTCAAAAGTGAGTTAAGCACGGAATATTGTTTCCAATTCTATAATTAATAGTATTTTTTTTTTTATGAAATATGTCCTTAAAAAATTTATATTTAATGTTACTTGCACAAATGACAAGAAAAATTATATTTTTTTTTTTTAAAACATTCACACTTTTTTCTCATTCACACTCACACTCACACACACATTCATACAGTCTTTTCGGCAACTGAGGCCATATAAGACTTTTTACGATATCCGTTATTAATAAATATACATATATGGGGTCCAGGCCTTCTTATTTAAGCCATTTGGTATCCAATTGGCTTAAATAAAATCATCGGACTGCCTGGGGTCCGAACCCGCGACGTTTGGTATATGAGGTTAGCACGCTAACCTCTACGCCATGCCCCGAGGGCAAGAAAATTATATATAATCCAATGTAAACAAAAACTTTATTGTTGATTTTCTCAAAACTCAATGTTTGGTCTTTGACACACCATTGCATAACAGGGTCCAATTATTATAATTCCATTTCAATTCAGTGCCTGCTTGAGGATTTGTTTATAGGATAAATTATATAAAAAGAGGATGCAGCCAATAATCAAAAGCATCTATTTTGTTAACACTCTTTATTTCGGAACGTTTCGGATTTGTTTATATTCATGGAATACACAAATGAAAAGAATACATAAATATTTCTCTATACATTTCCTATGGGAGAAATCGTAACTTTAAGAATTAATAACTCAAAAAGTTATAGGAATTTCGGGATGAAAATAATTTTCCTGTAATCCCGAGAAGGTCCTCTTTATGCATAAAAAATTTAATTTCAAAATTCCAACGGGATTTTCTAAGAACAAAAACTAAAATCGTTTTTGACATTATTTGGTACTCAATTTGCATTTCTCTCTCCCTTATCGAGCCCACCTCAGCCGATTTCTGTTTTGTCGTTCTGTGGTGGCCATATCCCTTTTATTAATCGAATATTATCAAGCGCTAAATAGAAACGATAACATTTGACATCTCAATTCGTTTTAAATAATAAATAAATAAATTCTAGCCAATGACTGACACTCTGTGTGCGTGTGTGCGTGCTGCGTGCTTGTTTGTTTCCTTCTATTACCTGTATCGAGCCCAAGTGCATTTCGCACTGTTCCAATAGATTATTCGCTAACTATTCATTTGGGGACAAAAAGTCATTGAAAAAATTGTCTGTCAAAAAAGATGCAAAACTTTCCCTCCACTCTTAATCTGAATTCAATTCGATGGAGAGGATGGAGCAACAAGAGGGGGGGGGGGGGGGCATTTAAAAGAAAAGAAAAAACAATTTAAATAGATTGAATAAAATTTCAAAGTGTTTAAGTCTTGATGACGTAGTTTTTTATTATCTCTCTTGGTTTTTTTAAGAATAAATTTCCTTCTACTTGTTATGATATTTGGTGGACCGCTGATAAATCTCTTAATTATTATTATTTTAAAAGATTTCGTTAAGAAAAAATTATTTTTCTTAAAATTACCGTCCCCTAAGGACCGATTCACTATAAATTTTAATTATTTTTTTTATTAAGACTCTTCTTGGAGGGTGGTTGAAAATGCCTTCGGGTAAAAACAGTAGCGTAACGTTTTTTAGGTGGGCCCCCCCCCGCAAACCTTTATTTCGGGCCCCATTATTAGACCTTACAAAAAATATTTTTAAAATACAGTATATCCCTGAACCCTGAGGGCCCCGGGCCCTTTCAAAGACAAATTTTCAATAATTTTTTTTTTGTTTCTAAATTTTTCCGTTTTTACCGGAGCCCTGGGGGGGGATACATTTTTTTTAGCCCGGCCCGGCCTGTGGGCCCCCCAAGGTCCGGGGCCCCCGCATTGCGGGGTCTGCTGGGGCGTACGTTACGCCATTGGGTAAAAACAAAGAATAAGGAAAATGCAACCATCGAATTTTTTGTTTATTTTATTCTTTTCTGCTGACGTTTCTAACCGGTTATGGATCATCTTCAGAGCCAGAATAATTGTGAATATAATTATTCTAATGTTTAATTCCCGCATCGACTCACAAACTACCTGACGCATTTTTATGGCACTTTTTTTATAATTTGTAAGGATTTTAAAGCTAGATTTTATTTTTTGAAAAACTCATTTACGGTTTCTAGAACTAAAATATACTGAATGTTGTTAGTATATAGGCTTATTAATTATAAGTATATCTCAGCCAAAAACATCGGAGATGCAAAAAGGGGCGCCTCGCATTATTTTTTGCCTAGCGTCGAGGTGAAATCAAAAAAATGCGCCTCGCTTTTCTGATTTATATAAAAGCGAGGAAATATTTTCACTTAAATAAAACCCCTACAGAATTTTATTTGTTTCATATATCCTCGCTTTTATATAAATCAGAAAAGCGAGGCGCATTTTTTTGATTTCACCTCGACGCTAGGCAAAAATAATGCGAGGCGCTCCCTTTTGCATCTCCGATGTTTTTTGGCTGAGATTTCACTTCTTTTTGTGAAATATTACATGAAAATATTATTTATTAATTTTTGTTTATTAAATATTAAGTTATCCCATGAATAGATCTTTTAATATGCATTCCAAACAGTAAAAATTAAATACATCGTTTGGTATCCATTCGAAACGATAAACATAGGATTTTACCAAATTTTATAAAATTTTAGGTTTTTTATTTTTGTTATGTTGGTAGATTGTAAATACTTCGTTTGGTATTCATTCGAAACGATAAACATAGGATTTCACCAAATTTTATAAAATTTTAGGTTTTTTATTTTTGTTATGTTGGTAGAATGTAAATACATCGTTTGGTATCCATTCGAAGCGATAAACATAGGATTTCACCAAATTTTATAAAATTTTAGGTTTTTTATTTTTGTTATGTTGGTAGATTGTAAATACTTCGTTTGGTATTCATTCGAAACGATAAACATAGGATTTCACCAAATTTTATAAAATTTTAGGTTTTTTATTTTTGTTATGTTGGTAGAATGTAAATACATCGTTTGGTATCCATTCGAAGCGATAAACATAGGATTTCACCAAATTTTATAAAATTTTAGGTTTTTTATTTTTGTTATGTTGGTAGAATGTAAATACATCGTTTGGTATTCATTCGAAACGATAAACATAGGATTTCACCAAATTTTATAAAATTTTAGGTTTTTTATTTTTGTTATGTTGGTAGAATGTAAATACTTCGTTTGGTATTCATTCGAAACGATAAACATAGGATTTCACCAAATTTTATAAAATTTTAGGTTTTTTATTTTTGTTATGTTGGTAGAATGTAAATACTTCGTTTGGTATTCATTCGAAACGATAAACATAGGATTTCACCAAATTTTATAAAATTTTAGGTTTTTTATTTTTGTTATGTTGGTAGAATGTAAATACTTCGTTTGGTATTCATTCGAAACGATAAACATAGGATTTCACCAAATTTTATAAAATTTTAGGTTTTTTATTTTTGTTATGTTGGTAGAATGTAAATACATCGTTTGGTATTCATTCGAAACGATAAACATAGGATTTCACCAAATTTTATAAAATTTTAGGTTTTTTATTTTTGTTATGTTGGTAGAATGTAAATACTTCGTTTGGTATTCATTCGAAACGATAAACATAGGATTTCACCAAATTTTATAAAATTTTAGGTTTTTTATTTTTGTTATGTTGGTAGAATGTAAATACTTCGTTTGGTATTCATTCGAAACGATAAACATAGGATTTCACCAAATTTTATAAAATTTTAGCTTTTTTATTTTTGTTATGTTGGTAGCACTCCTTCTTATCACGTTAATCTATTTCTATCTGAATGGATCTATCCTAAAAAATTTTTGTTCCATTAGGGATGAAAATTACTAATATTAATAGATATGTTCCTAGATGACGTCATCAGGGAGCAAAATAGTTAGAATTGTCTTTTCGCCATGTTAAAGATAGGACAAATTTGAAATTTTGAATACCTCTCAAAAAGTCACTTTTGATCCAAAATGAAATTTTATATCAAAGGTATCGGGTTTTTGATAGTATCTATTTGTATTTTAAATTTCATCCTAATCGGTCCAGCAGGGAAACCTGTAGCTTTGTCTAAAAATTTGAAAATTGAAGAAAAGAATGAAAAAAAAAAAAAAAAAGAAAAAAAAGAAAAAAAAAAAAAAAAAGGAAAAATAAGAGACTAACTTTTGACCTTCCGAAATCGGCAAAATCTCAACTTTGAGCCTCTGCCATTCTTTTTGGGACTGGAATTTTTTTTTGAATTCGTGCTCAAAATAATCCTTATTTATTCTAGTTTAATATAAAAAAATTTGGCTCCGATATCTTAAAAACTTTTTGAGATATTCGCCCAGAAAGAGAAAAGTTTCTCAAAAAAATTTTTTCACGTCCCTATCTTTTATTAAGGATTTAAAATCATTCTTGATAATATAGTCTAGGGACGACTCGTCCATCTAAATGCAATGGGCCATTGGCATCTATTGGAATGTCAACTAAATGGTAGTATTAAGAGTTTCTTTTGCTTTCTTTTGCTTTTCACATGCTCGGCGACGAGTCGCTCCCGCGACTCTTGATGTGTGAGGAGGAGGGGGTCAATCTCCTTCCTGGAGGTTTCGTTAAAATCATGGAATTTTTTTTCTTCAATTGGATCTGAGAAATAGAAGATAAAAAGCTGTTAATCACATTATGTCACATTAGAATTATCAAATAAAAAATAAAATAAAAAGATCCTAAATCCTTATTGACACAGACTCTCTCTCTCGCGTCTTGCCAAGGACGAACAGACAAGATAGAAGAAGGAAGACTTGTTCATTTGAATATTAACGATATCAAACCTGTTTGATTTTTTCTACACACGAGTATCCGTAGTACAGAGAGAGGTAAATGAAAAGAGTAAACGGGCCGGGGGCAAGATGGTGATGGATCTACGCAAAGGGAGGCATAGAAGTCAGTTGATGAGTTATAGACGGACTTTGACACCTCAGCCAAAGCGTTAACATTTAGTCAGTAGTGTTAAAAATTAATGTCATGTCTAAGGGGTGCCTTTAATATTTTAACGCCGTATTTAATGGATTAAAATGGCGTATTTAACCTAAAAAGTATGGCTTTGACAGTTTTGGAATAAAAGCAACATGTTAACGTCTCTGCTAAAACATGGTTTAAAGAATAACATTTTTTTAACGCTGATGTTATTACTTTACTTTTTTAACACCGATTTGTTGATGTTAAATTTTAACGTCTGTTTTTAGAAAATAGACCTATCTAAGTTTTTGCATTCACCTATTTTCTGTATTTCGCTTAAGTATCTCAATTGGGGTCCGACCGAAACAAAATTTTTTAGCCGAAACGGAAACCGAATGTTCGGCCTCAATCTTAGTTTCGGCCGAAACCGTAACCGAAACCGAAACTTGTATTTCCTATACAAAATGCATATCATTTTACCTTTTTTTTTTTTTTTTTGTATGCGAGTCTCATCCCATCTTTTCAGATTCAGGTTTCGGCTACTTTTTGGCCGAAACCAAAACCAGGATTTTTGACCGAAACTGGCCGAAACCGAATATTCGGTCGGTTTCATATCTCAATAGAAAACTTTTCTATAGTAAAGTGCGGGCAAATTTGTTTACTCTATTCCACAAAATGGATCATAATGAACAACGTCACTTTAAAAACACACAGTATATGCAGATAACAATGTAAATCTCCTTATAAATAGCGATTTTAAATATTTAAAATGACATGATCGCAATACTTTCTCTCTCGAGTATATAACTTATTTCATATATAGGGTAAGGGAAAGTAAAAAGGAGATTGCAACAGGGAGTGCCGGAACGAACAAAATTAATGCAAACAAAAAAGTTGAATGGGATAATCTAAATTGGTTGCCTAAAGGCGGATCTTGGACAGAAAAGCCAACCGCCCTGGTCCATATCAATTCGGACCGTTGCAAAAGCCACAGCTACAAGCAGAATGTTAGATCTTGATAAAGAATTGAGAGTGTTTAAGGCGATCGTGGATCAGTTTCGATTCTATATTCATCAAGACCGTCTAGAATAAAATTAGAGAAATTCTGAAGAAATCCGCGCCCTGGAGGAAATTAAAATAGGATTATGCAAGCATAAATGGACTTCTAGTTCATCTATGAAATGTGAAATTTACAACAAAAATTGTATAAAACTGGTCGCACAGCACACAACTTTCTCTTACCTTCGGTAATTGAAAGTTGTGTTCTGTGCTTGTCACACCATATTTTTTTCTGTCGACATATAGGCCTACCGGTATTTAGTTTCCGCCGATATATTAAAATTTAAGAAAATGAAATTCTACAATTCACAATAATTTCGCTCTAACGAAACACTTTTTTTTTTTTTTTTTGAAGGACAGGAAGTCATTTAAACACGAGAATCCCATCTTTTTGACATTAAATGCCTTGAGCGTCAAAAAAAAAAAAAAGATTTGTATGATTCAATTAAAAGAAGAATTAAATTACAACTTGTCATGTCGTTCGTTTTATATAACAAACACATGATTAATTATTTTATATATTATATTTGCATAGTATTTTTAACAAAGTGAGAAAGAAAACTAATCTGGTGTGATTAAACGCACAGCACAAAAGTGTGCAGCTTTTTTTTTAAATGAATGGATAAGGACTAAAGACATTGTTATTGGGGAGAGAAGCTTGATATATTAGATGAATTATTCCTAAATTCTTTTTTTTGTCGTTTATTTATATACTTTGATTGGATCAGGACAAGCAGATAATTCGCCATTATATAGGTCTTCTCTATCGAATGAAAATTTCAATAAAAGATAACGTTTCGGCTTTAATTAAATAACGCCATCATCAGTTCTTATGAGGGTTAATTTCCCCCCAAAAATTTTCTTGCGTTATTTAATTAAAACCGAAACGTATTTTTTGCATTCGCTAGGGGCTATCCTCTTTGACTGACATCTTATCTTTCTCTTAGCCTTAAAAATTCAATAAAAAAATAATTTTCATGGAAATTTTTCCTTAGGGACCTCAGCTCTTTAAAAGATCAAATTCTAAAATTACCAACGGAGAAATCTGAACGCTTGATTTGAGCGGCGTTTCTCTAGTAGACTGAAATTAGCGATCTATCAAATTTAAATAACCGAGTGCGGTACTGTGGTCCAGTAGTAGGGCATGTTGAGCGTAAATCGACAGATCCGTGGTATGGTACATTTTTTGCTTATTTAAATTAATAAATACTTGATTATATGTTTTTCATAATTACTTCATGGGCCAACACATGATATATATAATTCTTTTTCTAAAATTATAATTAAAAAAATCATTTTCTTGATCTCCTGTGTCAGAACAGTTTATCAAGTCTGGGTGGGTGTTTTATTCTATTTAAATAAATATTATAAGCTAGGTATAACTGTGTCAAAAATTGTGACGAAAACTGAGTAAAAATTTGTTGGCATGAAGGCCAACAAAGGCTTTTGTATTATAAAATAAAACTTTAAGGGGGGGGATTATTATGTAGCCCCGGGGGCCGAAAAATATGACTACGGCCCTGAGTATAAATATTCAACTTAACATATCAGAAAATTTTGTTTTTTTGTCTTAATTTGATTTAGAAATTTTCTTGTTATTTAAGGTCTTTTTCGGCCATTAAGACCGAAAAGATCATAAAAAAGAAAGCCAAGTTTTTTTGACTGGCTAAAGGAAATAATTTTCATCTTTTAAAGCCCTCCAGTCGAAAGTTGTTTGAAGTGTTTGAACTGAATTATAATACATCCAAATTTGGATACGATCTATTAACCCGAGTAGAAAAAATCTGGTGTGACTGGTCGCACAGCACACAACTTTCTTCTTTTACCTTCGGTAATCGAAAGTTGTGTTCTGTGCTTGTCACACCAGATTTTTTTCTGTCGACATATAATTAGTTTCCGATAGTATGGCACATTTGAAGTCAAGATGTAAAATTTATAAACATAAAAAAATATATTTTGATACCATGGCAATCATTTCTCCTATCTCATAAGATTTCAAGGACAAAATGAGAATATAAACTTCAAATTTGTTTTTGTGGCTATTCAATTAGAGTGGTAGAAATAAAAAATTTCTTCTTTTCGGCGACGTTTCGGGTCGCGTTCATCGCTTCCTTCTTTAAAAGGCATTTGAAACAATAAAACTAATTCGTCCTGAAGAAGAGTTTCGAAAAGTCGATAAATTGAACAATTTAATTAATTAAATCACCTCATGGCTACGCCTCTAGAAGGTAAAAGTATAATGAATGAAATTGAAATTGGAATTCCAAGACCTTGCCTTGAGTTTTTTTTTTTATACGCGCCAAGCAACAACCTTGCGCTATTTATTTTTCAAAACCCACTGACCTCTCTCTCGCTCTCTCGCTCTCTCGCTCTCTTCAATATCACTTGCGTATTTGTTTATTTATTTATTTTTTTTCTAATTCCATCACCACCTAAACGGTTATAAAATTATAAGTGTAAAAAGATCGGGCATTGGCATATGAATAAAAATAAAACTCCCCTGCTGAAATGATGAGCGAATGAACCGGTAGCAACCTGTTTCAAGCGGGCAAATTCAACTCGTACCATGTGCTAGGCATTCTTACTTCTCTTCTACTCGCTTACTATTTGCTTCTGTTGGCAAAAATCCCATTTGACACGCACAGAGTGAGAGAAATCATGATTTCTTTTGGATTCAAGGCTTAAACTCTATAAGGAAATTGAATAATTATTTTTTCCTTATTGTCTGTCTGTTCAATTTGTCTCGTAACGTACGACAAAATTTTTATTACCAATTTTATAAATAATTTCTATCACCGCTATGTGAAAGAGAAATTTTTTTTAAACTTCTGGTCTCCAAGTTTTCAAAATCATTTTATGTTGATTCACCAAAATTATAATATAAAAAGATAAACATGTCTATTCTCTAAAAACAGACTCTAAAATTTAACATCATAAATTGGAAAGTAATAACATCAGCGTTAAAAAATGCTATTCTCTAAACAGTTTTAGCAGCGACGTTAACATGTTTCTTTTATCTCAAAGCTGTCAAAATCACAACCTTACTTTTTGGTTAAAGACGCCATTTTGATGCATTAAACATGGCGTTAAAATATTAAAGGCACTCCTTGGACATGACACTATTTCCTTAATGTTAACGCTTTGGTGTTAAAGTGTTTGCTTGCAGAATAGCAATTTGAGGCAAGGAGGTGTTAAAATGAATTAACGCTGATTTCAGATGTTAAAAGTTAACGTTTTTGTTTAGAGAATAGACCTGAAAAAGAGTTAATTACGAAAATAAAAATAAGATCTAACATTTAGACTCCAGTGGGGAACAGCCTGGTGCATAAGACGGATTTCGATAATTAAACACTTGGAGATGGTTTGCAGGCCAATTTATTTGGATTGTCTATTCTCGCTATCTGTCGACGTTTCGGAGTGCTCACGACTCCTTCTTCAGGTGCGGCGTTAACTTGGTTGACGTTTTAGCCATAAAACACTGTTAATTGACTATGTCGCTAGTACACATATAACTTAAAGGCAGTCTAGCCAGAAAAAACTTTTAAGTTGTATGTATACATAATCAATCACCCCCCCCCCCCATTATATTCACTTTTCCTATTATTAAAAACATTCAACAACTTCTCAAAATTTATACACCTCGAAATCGAATATTTTTCCTCGGTGTGGGGGGGGTCTTGCTCCCTTTGAGAGACAAAAACATAAATATTATTATATTAATAATTATATTTTTTTAAAAAAGCGAGTGAGTCAGAGGAATCGAGGCACCCCCATTGCCCTACAAATGATAATTACATTAAAAAATAAGTAAGGCGCGCACCTCAGGCAGGGGGGAGCCACGTGGGCATCCTCGCCGATCAAAATGGACCCAGTCGACTAAAATTGAGGGAACATTCAACCAAGTTGAGGGAGCTTCTCAAATATTTAGGCTACACCTCGAAATCGAATATTTTTACCTCGGTCGTGGGGGGGGGGGAAGCCCCCTTCTCCTGCTCCCTTTGAAGAGATAAAAAACATAAATAATATTATTTTACTCATTCAAAAGGTTTGCAATTTGAATCCGGAATCCGAATGATTATGACACCCCCTGCTTTGAATGCGCCACTGCCTCTCCGCCTATCCTAGACCAAAAATTTCGGATCTCCTTAACAAAATCCTGGGAGAGTATTCTTCGAGTGATAATTTCAGCAAATTGAGTGTTTCAAATTAAAAAAATTCTCCTTTCGCTGTAATTTTCCTTATAATTGTTTTTCCTTATTAATATTTATTTATTATTGTTTCAGATTTTTGTTGAATACACAAAGCACTATACAATAATATTCTTTGAGTTTAGTATCTAATAAGGAAGGGTTTCAAAAACATGTATTGGAAAAGTAATAAATGAGAAGAAAGTCAGCATAATAAAAGCAAAATGTCAGTTTGTAGGCCTATATATGCTTTTACTGACATCAAGAGCGGATCCAGAGGAGTTTCTCGGGGCTGGCGTGACTGGTCGCACAGCACACAATCTTTTCTTACTTTCGATAATTTAAAGATCCATTCTGTACACAAAATTTAATTTCCAAAAAAAAAAATATTTTTCTCTCGGGGTGCTCTTGACTGACATCCAATCTGATAGGAATTTGTTGTGATTTTAAAACCCGAACCGAAACGTCAGCGTCTCTCTTTTATTACAATCATCTCTCACTTTTGTATTCTAACAATACTTTCTCTCTATATATATTTCATATATAGGGTAAGAGAAAGTAAAAATCTATTCCATCTCCCTTTCTCGTTTTTTCTTATTTAACATTTAACTCTCTTGATACCAGTATAAAATTTGATTAAGTGAAACAGACAAAGAGAATTTCTTCTTATATCATGACTCAACTTCCGTATTATCTTCATAATCCTCTTAAAATTATCAGACTTTCGTTGCTTAGTTTATGCCTTGGAATTCTGCGTTGCCCCCCCCCCTCCCCCCCTCCTGTACACCGTAGTCGAGAGGGTTGGCAAATGTCAATATTGATAATCTAAAAGCCAAGGGGAGTGGATCATTTGGATTCCAAAGTTTTCTTGAACCCCCCATCAAAAATTTCTGGCTACGCCTATGATTTGGTAAGCTACATAGAGCCTACATATTGGCTGATCCTGCCTATTTATAGACTCCATTTAATCACAGCCACTACGTTGCTTAAGATCAAGTCATTTAAATTCTTTCGTACAAGAATACAATATAAAAGAGAGAATTAAAATAAGAACAAGATATAGGCCTACTACTATTAAGAAGAAATTAATTAAGCTCTTATCTTTGGTTAGCAAAGATAAATGAAACTTGCAATAATTTGGAAATTATTGAAGATTTTGCTAAGCAAAGGCAAGAGCCAAATTAATTTCTTCTTCTTTTGCCCTCGCCTTATTCCCGCGATGCGGGGTCGGCGGACCTCACTTTTCCCTCCAACCCTAGTAGTAGGCCTATATCTTATTTATCTTATTTTAATTCTCCCTCATTTATAGGAGCATTTACATATTACTTTTTTTTTCTTTTTTGTTATGAAATAAATATTTCTAGACATGCTTACATATTTTCACATTTATTACAAACACTTGTCCTAATTTAAAATTTGAAAATTTAGTAATTTAGTTGAGGTCAGATGCGTTTTTTAACCCTTTCAAGGACGGCATATTTGAATTTGCATTTAGGTGACACTTAAGACTGTCTGCTTGTTTCTTTGAGCACCCGTATTGCAAACCGAAAAAATAAAGATTGTCAATGCGATCAGTAAGCAAGGCCAAGTGAGCCGACGTGGCTTGGCTTGTTCGATAAGACTAGGGTTCAATAAAACCGAAGTAACATTACAATAAAAATACAACCAAGCCGGGCTTCTCTACTGGAGCAATAGGGATCTACAATATACACAGTAATACCCTCCAGTTTGAAGGGCGAGATTGAGGGGGAACACAACAAGCGCAGAGGATAGGTGGCCTTCACGAAACAATATTTATTTTCATTAAATGTGCTAAATTTAAAGCCCCCACCCTGCATTTTGTTCACGTCAATATTTATTTTTTTTTTTTTAATGCCTATAAAATTTCCATTTTTTTTTAAGAAAAGTGGGTTTCAACTTTGGAAAAATAAATATGTTCTTGTTGATTCTTGAAGGTTTCCTATCCGAGGATCAACAGACTGTAGCCTTGCTTAATGACACTGATATTTCCCAATGTTATTTTCTCTTTATTTTAGTGAAATAACAAATAAAGCTAATCTTAATTTAATTTTCATTAATGCATTCATGGAATGCTCAGCTATTTTGTCATATTGGCTGGGAGAAAGTAACGATTTGCAAAACATCTGTTGATTGTACTGAGGATGATTCCATATCACTGGAATCGAAACATTTACAAATAAACGGATTATACGCAAAAGTATTTATTCTTTGGCCGACGGTCCTTATAATTAAATTGATTTTCAAACAAAGAGCTAATCTTAGCTATGAACTCAATCTGAAGAGAGATAGATAGCCTAAATACCAGGCTATTTTGTAGTTTTATCGTGATTTTAGATACAGAATCAGAGGGGAAGGGATTTTGCTAACGACTTTTGCCCGCCAATACTCTGATAAGAAGAAACATTATCCCCCCCTCCTTCCCCCAATTAGAAAGACGTAAGCTCTGTTGTTGTGACCTTGAGACGGAAGATGAAATCGTGGAACAAATTAACCTGCTCTGTTTGTTATAGGATGATGATGATGGTCCCCCCCTCCCACTCTCTCTCTCTCTCTGTTTGCTTATTAGGATTCTTAATTGAAATTCTAACGTTTAGATTGGAAATAAAAACATTTCCTTTTATAATTCACACACATGTCTTTTATATTACTTGTCTATTTAGAGTAAATTACACAAATCATTCAACGAAATGAGTATTATTATTAAATGTTTAATTTAATTTAAATTTTTTCACGTTCCAGGATAAACGGGAGAAAAATTTGTCCGAAGGGGAGGGGGGTGTTGAAAAACCCCTTTTTTCAATTACTTGTAAATATTTCTCAAACTTTTGGGCTTAGCTCAAAAGTATCTTTACATGTAAAAAAAAAAAGTAGAAATAATCTCTTACAAATGAATAAAATTTGGGCAAAAAAGAAAAAAATGCTAAAAGCTTTGCCTAATAGCATTGTTTTAGGGGTGTCTTTAAGACACGGTCCAGGTTCTGATGATGGTTAACCGTGGATTGCAATCATTAATCATCCTGCTTCGGTTCAATTCTTATTGAATTCATAAATTGTTTACACATAAAGTGCATAATTTATTTTTATGAGAAAAATAAAAATATTTCGAGATGTAAGTAGTGGCTGTGTATGTTGATTAAAGGAGATATGGAAGCAGAGGCAGCCAAAAAATAAAATTCTCTGAATGCTTAACCAATCAGCCGGGGACGTTTCGGTTTATTTATTATAAACCATCTTCAGTTCATTAATTGGTATATTTATGATCAGAGTTAGTCAGGTGGTATTTAATATGCATTATTTTAAAATAGAATACTATTGTTTATGTACAGGGGCGCCGGAACGAATTTGAATCAGGGGGGGGCAAAAAATTTTTTTTAGAAAATTAAAATAATTTAATATGTTCAAATTGTATAAAACAAAAACAAATCTACTATAAAACTTTAAAAATGTTAAATAAAATCACAATTTTAATAAAATTAAAATTTTAAAAAATTTGGTAGTGATTTTTCAAAAGTTTTTGGAAAAAATTTGGAAAAAAATGAATTTCTTACTCTTTTAATTTAGAAGATTTTATTTTTCAAAAGTAAAAATATATCATTTTTAATATAATAAATTAAATAAATGACAGGGACACCTTGAACACCTTTCCTGTGGCCCCCCCCTGTAGGATGGGGGCAAATGTACCCTTATCCCCCCCCCAGTTTCCGCGCCTTGTTTTGTAATAAAAAATTTGGGCTGATGATGGTTGTTTGTGTGAGATTCAAAAGATTGATAGATATATTTGAAACTCACACAAAAACCATCATACCATCTTTCATCAAAGCCCAAATTTCATTATATACATAAACAATAGTATTCTATTTTACAATAATGCATATTAAATATCACCTGACTAACTCTGAGCATAAATATACCAATTAATGGACTGAAGATGGTTTATAATAAATAGACCGAAACGTCTCCCGGCTGATTGGTTAAGCATTCAGAGAATTTTATTTTTTGGCTGCCTCTGCTTCCATATCTCCTTTAATAAAAATATTTCTACTATATACGTTTATATGATAATCACCTCGTTCCATAAGAATCAATTCTGGTAAAAAATTTATGTGAAGAGGTAGCTAAAAAAGAAGACAAAGAATAGTACTGTTGAGAAGAGATCTTGCAAAAAAATAATATTTTATAACAAATTATTTATTGTACAGTTTCGGCAGACAATACCATCCACCATCAGGGCTGCAAAAAAAAAAATTACAAAATATTTTACAAAAACATTCTCAAATCTTTTTTTTTTTTTTTAACTGCATGAACAATTTTTCACTTATTATTTTTTTTATTTATTTGTTCTAAGGCCTTTTTCGGCATCTAAGGCCATTTATCTTTTTTAATTTAAAGGAAAAATATTTGACAGGTGATTTCTGAGAAATGTGTCAAGGCAATAGCCCTGTATAGGCTTATCTATGATGTCAAATAATTTTTCGTTAATTAAATTGTTCGTCTAAAAACAAATTGAGATAAAATTTAATATCTTAAATTGTATTACATAAATATCGGTGTTTTTGTAAAATAGTTTGTGATTTTTTTTGCAAGTCTGATGATGGATGGTATTGTCTATCGAAACTCTACTCTCAGTCGCCAATAAATCTAAAAATGAAAATTTTTTATTAACAGTAATCTTTCTCTCTTTTTGAGTGTAATTTGGACTGTTTCTTTTCTATAGGTAAAAAAATTTGTTTATTTATTCTCCTTAAGGCCGGTTGCTTCTCTTCTAGTCAACTAGTAAAGTTATTCGACCGATAGCAAATCATTGATATAGTTATCAAGAACACGCTTAACCTTCGAGTTAAAAAAAAATGAGTTTTCTAGAGTGAAGTGGCTGTCGATGGTATATTTGAACAATGGCATGAGGTGGCAGCCAGCCTCTAAATCCTCCCAAAAACTCGCGACGTTTCGGTCCAAATTTATTCGACCATCATTAGGCAATCGGGAGTGGTCATATTTATGATTTATACTTGTTAATATGTTAATTTAAAAAATTATAATTTTTCAATTTGGCATTCGCAGAGCTTGAATGAATTTAGTAGACCGAAACATCGCGATAGTTTCATTGATTTAGAGACACTCCCTCCTGGCTGCCACCCCTGCCATTGTTGAGTTTTTTTTGCACATATAATTAGATATCGGAGGGGATAAGAAAATAAATGTAAAGTTAGTAACTTGATAACAAAACTTATAAAAGGCTTGTGTTCCTAATTTCACCTTTTATACCGAACTTTCGGTTTTAGCTAACGAACTACGATCTCGGCTTTTAATTAATCATATGATTGACTAGATGGGAAAATACTCGAAAGTCAGCTTTTCCGAGGGATAGTTCGTTAATTAAAAGTGAAGCGACAGGACCTTAAAAATTAAGTTTCCTTGTGATTAATATAATAAGCATTCTGAATATAGTGATAGAAAACTAAAAAAAAAAAAAAGGTTGCCTTACTTATTCATATAAAGGTATAATAGTAGAAATATTTTTATTTTTATCATAAAAATTCTACACTTTGTAAACAATTTATGAATTCATTAAAAATTGAACCGAAACTGGTTTTGATGAAAATTAAATAAATTTTTTTTCTTAATGATTTCAATCCATGGTTAACATTTCGGTTCCATGATTACCATCATCAGAACCTGGACCGTGTCTTAAAACTTGTATTTTAAAAAAAGAGTTGTTACACCCCCGTCCCTCTCCTTCGGGCAATTTTTTCCTCCATTTTTCCAGGAGGGTGAAAAATATAAAAATAAATTGAACATTTAATAACAATATTCGTTTCGTTAAATGATATCTAAGGTTTTTTTTTTTTCGAATTTACTCGATAGAGCGCAAAATGCCTGCCCTCTCTCATATCCGGACAACAATGGGAGAGAAGGCGTTGATCCCGCCACATGAAATGACAGTGAGCACGTGACTTGGACTTACCCCATTGGTGTTTAGTTCTGCCTAAAAATTGTCTCGTATCCGAATCCCAAATCATCAACGAGAGCCTCTCTAGAAAGGGCTTTTGCGGGGGTCGATAATAAGGGAATTCATAGTCATTTGTGGTCATTTTACTATCTTTGCGCACATTGTATTTGTTTTGAGCCTCGGGCGGTGAATACGAACTCTTCCCTCCTGATGTCATTTTTGTACTAAAAGAAAAAAAAAAAAAACATTCTATAGTAATTGTATTAATATATAAACAACAACAAACTCACCTGTCTCTTATCAAATGTTTTTTTTTTTTTTAATTTGTTATCACAAAAAGCACTCAACAGACAGAGCTACTCGTAGTCTGACTGACACCGCACTGAACTGACGGAAGTCTATTTCTCTCTTTCTCTCGCTAGGTGGACTTAGACCTTTCTATGACGAGGTGGGGGGAAGAACTCCTCCCCCTCCCCCCCCTTTTTATTTTATTTTTCCTACTCGTGTGTGAGCTCTGATGAAGGAAGCAGTTCTCACTGGTTTTCTCCGACCTCCTCCACTGACTTTATCTATCCCTCTCTCTCCCACTCACCCCCACCCCCCCCTCTCTCTCTCTCTCTCGCTTTTATTTACATTTGTACCAAATCCTCTCTCTCTCTCTCTCTGTCTTTTACGTCACTCTTTCTTTTTTTTTTAATTTTATCGAGTGGAAAAAACATAGAAGAACAGGTTAAGAGAGAAATAAATAAACAAACCGGTCACTCACTCTCTTCATATTATTATATAATCGGTGTTTAAAGGGGGTGGGGGTGAAAAACAAATAGGAAGAGCAACGCCCAATTTTATCTCTCTCACTTTGACCTAAATAGTGGCTTTTAAAGGGATTGTCTTTGGTCTTTTTACTTTCTCGTACCCTATATATGAAATATATAGGAGAGAAAGTATTGCGATCATGTCAAAAATTCGATGTCGAGATTTTGATGGATATACATGTTTTGAGGTCCCCTGAGTCCAAAAAAGTGGGTCCCGCAAATTGATCTGTGTGTGTGTGTGTATGTGTGTGTGTGCGTGCGTGTGTGTGTGTGTGTCTGTATGTGTGGACGATTTTTAGCATGAAGGAATTGAGCTACCGGATTGAAATTTTATATTTAACTTAGGTACCTTCGCACACGTCTCAAAATAAGCTTTTGAACAAAATCGGCCAAAAAGTACTAGTACTTTACTGATGTACTTTTTCAGTTTTTTTCGATTTTCTCAAAATTCCCTCCAAGGATTTTTTTTTAAAATTGATAAATCAATTATTTTTTAGATGCTCTTTAAAATGTATATTCTCATTTTGCCGTTGAAATCTTCTGAAGACCACTTTACTCTTGTTCTTCATAGGAAAGATAGAAATGGTTGCCATGGTAACGGAATTTAAATCTTTTTCTTTTTATTAGATTAAAAATCAATTATTATTTAAATTCCCATTTATTTTTTATTTTATTTGTGTCTTTAATTGTTTCCGGGAAAACATATATCTCTCTCTCACTTGCAAACATTATCGCCTGTCTCTCCGCCTTCTCTCATAGGCCTAATGTTAATTTCCTATAGGGATTTGTATGTTAATTTCGATTCAAAAGGGGGTCGGTCCCCTTTGGAACTTTTTACGCATTAAAAATTTTTTTTTCCAATTCTTATGAAATTTTGTATTTATTTACGATTCTATATTGTGTATAAAATGTCCAAATATGAGATTAAAATTTTGAAAAATAACCATAGTTTATTTCAAGCAGTCAACATTTAAAATGCAAGTTTGAAACTAAGGTGCTATCGGAAACTAAATATATCTCGACACAAAAAATCTGGTGTGACCAGCACGGTGCACAACTTTCTCTTACCGAAGGGTAAGAGAAAGTTGTGTGCTGTGCCCATCCACCAGATTTTTTTATTAAGAAACTCAACAATGAGAGTACGCTTCTCGTGCCGAAGTCGAGGTTTCGCATCCCGTCCCAGGCGCAAAAATTTAATTCAATTGAATTGATACCAATCAATTGGGGCCTAAATGGCCTCCGATGCCGAAAAGACCTTAAATACATTTTATAACTATAATCAGTCCATTCTCTAAAACAGACGTTAAAATTTATCATTCTCGAAAGAATTCTTAACAGCGACGTTAAGATGTTGCTGTTATCTCAAAGCTGTCAAAATAACCTTACTTTTTAGGTTAAAGGCGCTATTTTGATGCATTAAATAGAGCGTTAAAATATTAAAGGCACCCCCTCGACATGACATTAATTTTTAACACTATTGACTAAATATTAACGCTTAGGCGTTAAAGTTTTTGCTTATAGAATCGTAATTTGAGGCAAGCAGGTGTTAAAATGAATTAACGCTGATTTCAGATGTTAAAAGTTAATTTCTTATCGAACTTGCTGCAGCTTCTTATCGTTTCACAGGTTTTCGGTGTCAAGAATAAAACAATTTAATAAAAAAACTATTTTATTTTTATGTTTATGTTTCAAGTAAAAGTTAACATTTTTGCTTAAAGAATAGACTAGAATCTCAAAAAATGCACCTAGATAATATTTCATTTATTAGGTCTTCTGAGGATGGTCTTAACCAAGACCGAAACGTCAGCTTAGTGGGCCTAATAAATGTTATAATATCTACTTGCTTTTTTTTTAAATTTTCATTTAAGGTCTTTTTGGGCAGGCATTTCTTTCTTGCCTTTAATAATTAAATGAGATATTGCAAACTTGCTGGCTGCCTGTCTGCCTAACTGCCAGGGGCTGTGAGCGAGCCATTCAAGTCAAGAAATAAATCCTTTTTTTTCGAGTCGACATATATTTAGTTTTTGACACTACGGGGAAATATTGCGATCATGTGAAAAATTCCATGTCGAGATTTTGATGGATATAGGCCTACACGTTTTGAGGTCCCCTTAATCCAAAAAAGAGGTTTTCTCAACATGGCCTGTGAACAAAATATCTCAAGCTTTTGAACAAAATCGACCAAAGAGTACTAATTAATACTTTACTGATGTACTTTTTAAGTTGTTTTCGATCAATCCGGTGTATCAATAAAACTCCTCAAAAAGTCGAATGGCGGAATCGTGTAAAATATTTATTGCCATTTAATAAGGACCAAAGGCTATGCGAATCAAGGCTAGACTGTTTTTTGAATCCTCTTTAAAAAATCTATTATAAAATTTATTATTTTTTATTTTCTTCATTAATAGAAAGAGTTTCGGTTCTGTTTGTGACATCTCATCTTCGATATTCCCATATAGGCCCGGCTAGACCGGGAAACTTTAAGTTGATTTCGATGAAATGTTCGTTCGTTAGAGTTGCACTAAATCGTGACAAACCCAGAGATCCCTCTCTCGCTCTCTACCTTGAAGTACAGGTACACATACTAATAAATTGAATTTTTTCGTTATTGACACTTTATCATTTTGCCTAAAGGTGATTTTATTTGGTATAAACTGGTTTACCAAGTAACACGATAAATAAATTAGAAATGAAGGACATTTTCTGATAGATTTGCCTAAAAAAAATTTTGATAAAAATTTCCTCTCTTAGATTACGATAGAGTGAAAAAAAAGGGGAAAAAAAGAGGAAGAGGGAAGTTGGAAACAGGCCGCAAAAATATAAATTAGATAACATGTTAGATACTCTATTAATTTGTGACGACAGGCACAGTGGCGTAGCGAGGGGGGGGCAAGGGGGGTCATGATGCCCCGGGCGCTACTCACAAAGGGGCGTCGAATGGTCCGCAAAACAAAAAAAAATTGCTGGATAATTTTTATTTTTATTATAATTGATTTCTGGAAAATATATTTTAAATGTAGTGCCAGTGTAATATAATAATTCTCGCCGAAAAAAAGCGCACCGAAAATTTTCTAGCCGAAAGCAAAATCTCGACGAAAAAAAAAATCGCCGAAAAAAAATGGCCGAAAACCCGAAAAGTTCCAAAATAAAATATTTTTAAAAATCTGGTGTGACTGTCGCACAGCAGAAAACTTTCTCTTACCAAAGGTACTGTTCTGTACTTGTCACACCAGATTTTTGTGTCGTCATACGTATATACTGTAAAGCGTCGATATATTAGACCAGAGTTTTCCAAACTGTGAGGCGCGCCTCCCCAGGGAGGCGCGGGCTAGTCTAAGGGGAGGCGCGAATATTGGCCACCAAGATCAATTTTCCAAATGATTGCTAGTTTTATAAATAAAATAATTAAATTTAGAAGATTCTGGGACGGAGGTTTTCCTTAATTAAAAAATATGAATAAATAAAAAAAATATTTTTATATAAATTTATATTTTTTAGTATTAAAAATTTTTGTTTTTGTATTATTTTATTAAATGTGTGGGGTAGGGGGCGTCATACGATTAAATATTTTTAAAGGACCACTGGCCTAAAGTAAGACTCATTCTAGAAAATTATCCTATGTGTAAAACCCAAAGGCGGATTTTATTTATTACGATTGGATTTCAAATGGCTTAAATAAGAATGCCTGGACCCCAACATATAAATAATCTTTTTTTTTTCATCTGCCCGTCTAGCCAACTGCCATTGGGCTAAAATTTTTACAAAATATACATATCGTCGCTTGCATCACGTAGTGACGTATCTCAAAAAAATTAAAAATTGAGATACACGGGTATGGCCGTGTCCTGGCGTTCTTTACATTATCACTAGGGCTCGGATTTATAGGCACTCAAAATCTTTAAAATAGGCAGGCAACTAAGCACTAAAAATTATTAAAATAGGCACTTAAAAAGGCATTTATTGTAAAAATAGGCACTTAAAAAGGGCATTTATTGTAAAAATAGGCACTTGGAAAAGGCATTATTTAAGAAATATAAAAAAATCTGGTGTGACTGGCGCACAGCACACGACTTTCTCTTACCTTCGGTAATCGAAAGTTGTGTACTGTGCTTGTCACACCAGATTTTTTGTGTCGACATGTATTTAGTTCCCGGCAGTAGGGAATATATGAATTCAGATGTAAAATTTATAAGTATGGGAAAATATTTATATTTTGTAGCCATGGCAACCATTTCTCCTATCTTTCCTATGAAGCACAAGAATAAAGTGTGCTTCAAACAATTTCGAGGGCAAAACGAGAATATACATTTGAAAGAGCATCTAAAAAATAATTGATTTTTGAATTTTAATCAAAATCGTTAGAGCGAATTTTGAGAAAATCGAAAAAACTGAAAAAGTACATCAGTAAAGTACTAGTACTCTTTGGCCAATTTTGATTAAAAGCTTATTTTTCCGGTCCCGGGGGGTGTTTAACTTAAATATAACATTTCAACCTCCTAGCTCAATTCCTTCATGCTTAAAATTGAACACACACCCACACACCCAGAAGACCATGTCGCGAAAACCACTTTTTTGGATTCAGGGGACCTCAAAACGTGAAGATCCATCAAAATCTCGACATCGAATTTTTGACATGAATCCAATACTTTCTCTCTATATATATATTACATATATACATAGGTAAGAGAAAGTAAAAATTTAAAAAATTGATGTCTTATTTTTGGTTATCTGGTGTGACTGATCGCACAGCACACTATTTTTTTTTAATTTCGGTAATTTAAAGGCGCATTCTGTACTTGTTTGCCAGAATATAAATTCAAATCAAATTTTTAAGTACTAATTTTTAAAAATTTTTACATTAAAAATAAATTTTTTTTCGAAAAAAAGTTTTTTTTTTCAAATCTCGGGGGGGGGGGGTAATTACCCCTTTACCCCCCCTCTTGAAAAGATAATTCAAAAAACATTTTAAATTTAGGCTATGTATAGCTCGTAAAAAATTGAAATTGGCTATTTGAACTTAAAATAGGCACTAAAAAGGCATTTATAGATGAAATAGGCACCAAAACCCAGAATCGGCCAAAATAGGCATTATAGGCACTAACAAATGCCTCTTATTTTATTCAGAATTTCATGAAACGTTATACATATCATATTGGCCTAAATTTTAAGCCATAAATTAAAAAAGGGCAAATAGGGCGAAATCCGAGCCCTAATAATCAC
>JAKCPI010001914.1:0-76107 GCA_023213315.1 Euborellia annulipes | reverse complement strand
CCATATCCATGGCTATTCTTCGTCTAATTTTCACTTCCCTTCAGTTACAATCACTTCTATACGCCCTTCCCTCGTTTGATGAGTTGATCCTTATAATCTTTCTTCTGTTCCTTCTTAATTTTATAGTCGTTAATTAGATATTTTCTAAATTTTAATCCGGTCAGCTGTTTAATTTTTTTTTCTTTTTTCTTTCTTCATAAAAGGTGAAATATTATAAATATTCGATTTAATTTATTCTATATAAATTTTATTTATACTATATTGATATCAGTAAATAATTAATTTTCTTGGAAGAGATAATTTTTTCAGCATTTGAATTTATTCACTTTAGAAATTTTTCGTTTTTTACAGGAAAAACATACCAAACGGCCGAAACAGATAATGTGCTGACATCCACCTTGCAGTCCGTTTCGAGATCTTTTAGCCGGTATCAGACTCTTCTTTCCAGGCGAAAAAAAACCACTTAAAAAATTAATTTTTCGAGAGCACCTTTAAAACACAGCTGAGCGCGACCTTGGCTAGCAAGCAACCGAAAAAAAAAATATAATCCTTTGATTATTTAATTAAGAATCGAAAATTAATTAACTTATATTTTTCTCCCTATTACTATTTTTTTTTTAATGGCCTTATATAGATTAAAAGTTAAAATTAAAATAATTCTGATCGAGTGCTATTTTGTGGTGATTGTTTTTTACATAAACCCCTGCATATTTCTATATTTTATGCATTCATTTTATCTAATTTATCTTTAATTAACATCAAATAAGTGATATTTAAATGTAAATTGAAAAATATTTGATTTAATATGAAGAATTGTATATAGTTCCATTGGGTCGCAATAGCAAGGAGCCGCCAGGGGCTCAGAGCCGAAAACAAACGAATTCTCACGAACAGAATGGACGTACCTTGTCTATTCGAAATACCTTGCTTTTAGCATAATAGAACAACTGCTTGATTTATTTTTACTTTCTCTTACCTATGTATATATGTAATATATATATAGAGAGAAAGTATTGGATTCATGTCAAAAATTCGATGTCGAGATTTTGATGGATCTTCACGTTTTGAGGTCCCCTGAATCCAAAAAAGTGGTTTTCGCGACATGGTCTGTCTGTGTGTGTGTGTGTCTGTGTGTGTGTGTGTGTGTCTGTGAACAAAATATCTCAAGAACGAAAAGAGCTAGGAAGTTGAAATTTTATATTTAAGTTAGGCACCCCCATGGGACGTGACACGAAGCTTTTGAACAAAATCGGCCAAAGAGTACTAGTACTTTACTGATTCACTTTTTCAGTTTTTTTTCGATTTTCTCAAAATTTGCTCCAACGATTTTTTTTAAAATTCAAAAATCAATTATTTTTTAGATTCTCTATAAAATGTATATTCTCATTTTGTGATTGAAATCTTCTGAAGACCACTTTACTCTTGTACTCCATAGAAAAGAAAGAAATGGTTGCCATGGTATCAAAATATAAATATTTTCCCATACTTATAAATTTTACATCTTGAATTCAATTGTACCCTACTGTCGGAAACTAAATACATGTCGACACAAAAAATCTGGTGTGACAAGCACAGTACACAACTTTCGATTACCGAAGGTAAGAGAAAGTTGTGTGCTGTGCGCCAGTCACACCAGATTTTTTCTTTAAAAATTTAAGAATATTTTAAGAAACAACTCCAATAATATAAAATAAATGTTTGCAAAGTTGATTTTTAAAAGAATTTTAATTTTTTTTTTTTTTTTTTTAATAATAATTTTCTTTCTCTAAAATTTTTTTAAAATAATATTTTTCAGTTTTTCCACCAAACGATCCCACAATATGCAAAATATTGCTGTTGAGAATGGGAATAATTTGACTGATGTCAGTAGGAGATAAGCAATTTAATAAATCAAAAATCGAACTGATTAAAATTCAAAGTTTTTTATTAAAAAGGAAAACAACACTTATTTTAAATTAGGTTTATAGAACGCAAAAACAAAACGAATAATAGAAAGGGAAAAAAATACGAACGAGAAAATGAAAAAATAACACAACGAGAAAAAATCTGGTGTGACTGGCGCACAGCACACAACTTTCTCTTACCCTTCGGTAAGAGAAAGTTGTGCACCGTGCTGGTCACACCAGATTTTTTGTGTCGAGATATATTTAGTTTCCCATAGCACCTTAGTTTCAAACTTGCATTTTAAATGTTGACTGCTTCAAATAAACTATGGTTATTTTTCAAAATTTTAATCTCATATTTGGACATTTTATACACAATATAGAATCGTAAATAAATACAAAATTTCATAAGAATTGGAAAAAAAAATTTTAAATGCCCCCGAGAAGATTCGTGAAAATAAGCTTTTAAACAAAATTGGCCAAAAAGTACTATAGCACTTTACTGATGCACTTTTTCTGTTTTTTCCATTTTCTCAAAATTCGCTCCAATGATTTTATTTAAAATTCATAAATCAACTATTTTTACTTTCTCGTACCCTATACAGGGTGTCCGGTAAAGAATGGATAACCTTGAAATGTCTTATAGTATAACTTATGGCCGTTCAGAAAAAAAATTGAAACAAAATATATCATAAGTAGTACCTAAGATATGATTTTTTTAAAAGAAAGGTCTAATTTTTTTACCTTGTTTTACTTTTATGAACACTACGATCAGAAATGAATGGATTCCATCGGTTTGTTGTTATTTTATTATTATACACGAACTATGCTAATAGATAAACAGTGAATAGTATGACTAGCTATTGCACTTTTTTATTAAAAAATTAGCAAATTAAAATAATTAAAATCAGTGTTAAAACGACCACCTGGCTATTTTATTGGAATTTGCTAATTTTTTAATAAAAAAGTGCAATAGCTAGTCATACTATTCACTGTTTATCTATTAGCATAGTTCGTGTATAATAATAAAATAACAACAAACCGATGGAATCCATTCATTTCTGATCGTAGTGTTCATAAAAGTAAAACAAGGTAAAAAAATTAGACCTTTCTTTTAAAAAAATCATATCTTTGGTACTACTTATGATATATTTTGTTTCAATTTTTTTTCTGAACGGCCATAAGTTATACTATAAGACATTTCAAGGTTATCCATTCTTTACCGGACACCCTGTATATGAAATATATAGAGAGAGAAAGTATTGCGATCATGTCAAAAATTCGATGTCGAGATTTTGATGGTTATACATGTTTTGAGGTCCCCTGAGTCCAAAAAAGTGGGTCCCGCAAATTGGTCTGTGTGTGTGTGGGGGTGTGTGTGTGTGTGTGCGTGTGTGTGTCTGTGTGTGTGGACAGATTTTTAGCATGAAGGAATTGAGCTACCGGATTGAAATTTTATATTTAACTTAGATACCTTTCCAGAATCTCAAAATAAGCTTTTGAACAAAATCGGCCAAAAAGTACTAGTACTTTACTGATGTACTTTTTCAGTTTTTTTCGATTTTCTCAAAATTCCCTCCAAGGATTTTTTTTTTTAATTCATAAATCAACTATTTTTTAGATGCTCTTTAAAATGTATATTGTCATTTTGCCGTTGAAATCTTCTGAAGACCACTTTACTTTTGTTCTTCATAGGAAAGATGGGAGAAATGGTTGCCATGGTAACCGAATTTAAATCTTTTTCTTTTTATTAGATTAAAAATCATTTATTATTTAAATTCCCATTTATTTTTATTTTATTTCTGTCTTTAATTGTTTCCGAGAAAACATCTCTCTCTCTCTCTCTCTCTCTCTCTCTTGCTATAAAAGAGAGCACTGTAAAAAAAAAAAAAAAAAAAAGAAAAAAAATGAAAAATCTGTAAAATTATTTGTCAGGCTCATAACAGGACAAGTAGTCCTGAGAGCTATAATAAAAACTTATTCTATTTTCTATTCTATTCTATTCTATTCTCTCTCTCTCTCTCTCTCTCTCTCTCTCTCTAGAGTGGGGTTCTTTCAGGATTTGGAAAATCTACTATACCAATATATTCCATTATACAATAATGTGGTCATTATGGGTGATTTCAATGTGGATTTCACTAAGGATTCACCTGATAAATTGTATTTGAGCGACTTATTCTATTCTCTTAATTTGTCTAATATTCATCTACAACCAACTCATCACGTCTCGATGGGGGGAACGTGGATTGATTTAATCATTGTTAACCAACATGTAAAAGATCGAATTTTAAAACATGGTGAAATCTCAGTCCCGTTTCTATCTGCACATGACCTCATCTACTTATATCTAGACATTCCAAATCCAAAATCCTCCCCCAAAAACTATAATCTATAGGGATTTTAAAAATTTTAAAAGCGAGGAGTATATTAAGGAACTGGGAAGTATGAATTTTGAAAGTATTAAATCAGAACCAAATATTAATCTTAAAATCGAAATATTAAACAGGATGATTCTTGAATGTATAGACAGGCATGCGCCCATAAAGAAATTTGTAGCCAAGAAACCCCCAGCCCCCTGGTTAAGTAAAGAAATCAAAGAACTCATGATTCAAAGAGATAAGATTAGAAATAAGACAATAAAAAGGAAAATCCCTCATTTATTTAATGAATTTAAAAAACTACGTAATAAAGTATCCCAGATGATTATAAATTCCAAAAACCTTTACTACAGAAAACTTTTTAACAATACCAGGGACTCTAAGTCCCTTTGGAAAATCTTAAGAAGTATTAATGTCGGTGGTGCACCTCGTGAAGAAACCCCTTTGCTTTTTGACTTGAACACAGTCAACAAACATTTCACCCTTGATACAAAATCAACCAATTTCATGTCTACTCTAACCCATACAGATAATTATAATTTTTTAAATGATGTACCTTTCAATGATACTAATTTCTTCTTCTCAAATGTAACTTTAGAAAACATAATTCTTCATTTTGCTAGAACAAATTCAAACGCAGCCGGGATAGACAAAATGTCAGTAAAATTTTATAAACTCTCACTCCCTCACATCTTACCAATAGTAGCAGATATATTTGAGCTATCATTGCAGTCCTCACATTTTCCCTCTGTCTGGAAGACGGTACTTATACGGCCAATTCCTAAAAAACCTAACCCCGGCAGTATAGAGGATTTCAGGCCCATCTCTCTTATATGCACCCTGTCTAAGATTCTTGAACGCGAGGTATATAACCAAGTTAGTTACTTTTTAGAATCTAGGAATCTACTAGATAAATACCAGGCGGGTTTTAGGAAAAACCACAGTACCCAGACGGCTCTTCTTAGGGTTACTGAGAGTATTAAGCAGGCAGTGGACAGTAGGATGTTGGTGGCCCTTGTCTTGTTTGACATGAAAAAAGCCTCTGTAGACCACTCCCTTCTGTTAAAAAAGATGTCACTTTTCTCTCCTGGCGTGGTCCTGTGGTTTGGCTCCTACCTCACGGGGAGAGCCCAAATAGTGGTAGGGCCTGATGGTCAATATTCAAACGAGTTACCCATAAGTCAGGGAGTTCCCCAGGGAAGTGTCCTTGCTCCCTTATTGTTTGCCATCTTCATCAGTGATTTTCCAAAACTAAAACAATGTCAACACCAATTCTACGCTGATGATCTACAAATATTTGCCAACATAAAACCTCAAGATATATTCACGGGTATCGTTGAATTAAATCAGGATATAGAGGTTATATGTAGATGGGCACAATCTAACGGACTGCAGATAAATCAGAGTAAAACGAAGGCAATGATCTTGGGTGGCTCTGTTTATTTGAATAGATTAGAGGGTATGACCATGCCTCCTATCCGAGTTAACGAGAAAATTATAGAATACGAGAAAAAACTCAAAAATCTGGGGATGGTTTTTGGTCCCACGCTTAGCTGGAGAGAACATACTAGCTTCATTTCGAACAGGGTGTTTGGACATCTCTCTCAGTTTAGGCGGACGGCGGGAATATTCCCAGTCTCAACCAGAATCCAGTTAGTAAAAACATTAATATTCCCTATATTTGACTATTGCTGTTTAGTATATATAGGCTTGTCTGTAGAACTTGGCAGTAAGCTGGATAAATTGCTCAATGCTTGCATAAGGTTTATATATGATATTCCTTTATCTGACCATATCTCACCCTACTATAAAAAACTAAACTGGTTGAGATTGGGCAATAGAAGGTACTATTTCTTGGGTGCATTTTTGTCTAAATTATTCAACACGAAAGAGCCTGAATATATATATGAATTATTTAATTTTAAAAAAACTATACATGATAGAAAATTGAGAGATAAAGGACTCGAACTTCAAATGCCCATCCATCGAACGTCCTTGTTCACCAAATCCTTTACTGCTGAGTCCGTGAGACTTTGGAATTCCATCCCTGCCCATATAAAAGGTATGAAGAGTGAAAACTCCTTCAAACATGCCCTCAGATGCCATCTACTGGACAACCAATAGATTGGTACTTGGTACATCACAGTTTCTGCTTTCCGCGCATCGGGATGTGATTGGTTGAATGGTGAATATAAAGTGAAGGTGACTAAATATATAATTGAAAAGTCTAAAATGTATTGAAATAATTAATAGATTAATAGATTATTCTCTATAATGTTTATATAACTCTGTATTGCTATAAAAGAGAGCACTGTAAAAAAAGGAAAAAATGAAAAATCTGTAAAATTATTTGTCAGGCTCATAACAGGACAAGTAGTCCTGAGAGCTATAGCTCTCAGGACTACTTGTAATAGAATAGAATAAGTTTTTATTATATATAATAAAAACTTATTCTATTCTATTCTATTTATTCTTTCTCTCTCTCTCTCTCTCTCTCTCTCTCTCTCTCTCTCACAAAACTATCTTCTCTCTTTCTACGCGTTTTAAACTTTTCACCTCACCTTATCTTCGCATTTGGCCAATGTAAATTTTCTATAGGGATTTGTATGTTAATTTCGATTCAAAAGGGGGTCCCCTTTGGAACTTTTTACGCATTTAAAATTTTTTCTTCCAATTCTTATGAAATTTTGTATTTATTTACGATTCTATATTGTGTATAAAATGTCCAAATATGAGATTAAATTTTGAAAAATAACCATAGTTTATTTCAAGAAGTCAACATTTAAAATGCAAGTTTAAAACTAAGTACTGCTATGGGAAACTAAATATATCTCGACACAAAAAATCTGGTGTGACCAGCATAGTCACACCAGATTTTTTAGATCTTCTGAAGACCACTTTACTCTTGTACTTCATTGGAAAAAATTAAGATTTTTTCAGTTTTTTTCGATTTTCTCAAAATTTGCTCCAACGATTTTTATAAAAGTTCAAAAATCAGTTATTTTATACATGCTCATTAAAATGTATATTCTCATTTTCCTTTTGAAATCTTTTGAAGCTCACTTTACTATTGTACTCCATAGCAAATATTTCAGATTTTTCAAATTCTTTTTTCGGCTCTTCCTTCCATAGAGCCAATGTTAAATCCCTATGGGGATTTTCATGTTAATTTCGATTCTAAAGAAACTTTTTATACATTTAAAAAAAATTTTCAAATTCTTATGAAATGTATTTATTTAGGATTCTCTATTGTGTATAAAATGTCCAAAATTTTGAAAAATAACCATACTTTATTATTTCAAGCAATCAACATTTAAAATACACAGAGCATATAGAAATTTTGAATTAATTGAAGTGGTCAAGTTTGAAACTAATTTGCTATGGGAAGCTAAATATATCTCGACACAAAAAATCTGGTGTGATAAGCAAGGTGCACAACCTTCTCTTACCGAAGGGCCAGTCACTCATTTATTATAGTTTTATTTTTTGATTTTTTGAAGAAATTAATTTGAGTTAAATAAAGCTAATAAAATTTTTCGGTATCATAAAATCAATCATTTGAACAGCTCTAAATAAGAATATGATGCTTGGAAGCCTTTACAGGAAATTCATCTCTAAAATGAAAGTTACCTTTCTATATGAAGACTCGTGATTGCTCATTAGAATCTCTTCCTATATCTTTCTTTTTCACTCTCTCGAAAGGCTGCAGATGGAATTCGAATCTAGGACCTGTAAAATTTGACAGCGAAAATTAGGGAAAGGTTCTTTATATTAAATCAAAGGAAAAGAAATTAAATGAATAAAAATCACTTTAACCATAATACTGTATAAACTATATTGCTATTTATTAATTTATTTTTGCCTGTAGTAGTTGTCTAAGACAGTCACCACACCCGCTCAAGGTAAAACCACTTGAACTTATTATTACAATAATAAAAACAGATTCTTCTCGAATATATGACCTTTTTTACTTTCCCTTACCCTATATATTAAATATATATAGAGAGAAATAATAAATTATTATAATGGCTGTGAGTATTAAATATAGATGCGTGGAATGGAGTCAGCCAAGGAAAATGAAAAACAAAATTTATTCTGTCGACGTTTCGAGCGCCCGTCACGCTCTTCCTCGGGCCTCCCTGTGACCACAAAACATTTATTAGATTTTTGTCATTTATAATAATTTTTCTCACAGAGATATATAACATTATTAATATACAGGTTGAATGATTTTACTTACAGTATAAGTGTCAAGTATTATAGATGGCAAAATAAATGGTTGACATTATTAAACAATTTTAACAAACATTAACAATGTATTTGTTGAATGAATAAATAATGATTTCGATATGATACAGGGCATGTGTTTGACAGAAAGGTTACTTGTACAATGAATTTTTTTTTCCTCATGTCAAAAGTTATTTTTAAAGGATTTTTTTTTCTATTTAATCAGATGGTCAATGAATTTTTATTTGGTTATTTTTAACTTTCTTAATAAATTAGATTAAATGAAATTATTATAATTATTATTAATCATTTATTTATTTATTTATTTTATTATATTCTTCGTCGAGGCATGTTTACAAAAAGATGGAATTGAATTTTTTACGATGTTTTCGTAAACAATGCTTAGATCGTCTACATCTTCTCTCCGATTGCATGCAATGTCGGAGAACTGGAGCACGGCTATCATTTCGAGAAAATCTTGAATTTATTTCTTTCATGATATAGTATTTCTACTTTATCATATTCGAATTTATGAATATTATCGATAGCTTGAGAGGCAAGTGCCGTCGATTTTCTACCTGCTTTGACAGACGTTTCGTGTTCTTTCAGGCGGTCGTGTAATCTTCGTTTGGTCTGACCAATATAGCATTGAGAACATGCTTCGTCGTCATTGCCTGAACATTGTATTTTATACACAATGCCTGATTTTTCTGTATGGGGAATGGGATCTTTCTGATTGAATAATAATTTCAGGGTGTTATGTATGTTCGGTTTTAATGCACTATTTATTTTATCATTTTCTAACGTTTTTTTTTAATTTGTAGCTTATTTGAGGATGGAAATATAAACTACAGAATACTCTCTCTTTCGTTTGATCAGTTGGATTTATGTTTTCTTGTTTGCATTTTTTTTTAAATTTAACGTGTGCATCCTTTATTATTTTGTTAACTAGCGATTTTGGGTAACCGTTTTCTTTACACATTTCGTGAATCTTGAGGTGATTCTTATCCCAGAAAACATCATTGCTAATATTTAACATTCTGTTTAATAGGAATGAGGGTGCGGCCAAATAATTGAGCCTCTATTTAGTAACGAACACTTTATTGGGACGTTTCGGCTGGGATCAACCCTGCTCAGCCCATCTTCAGCCTTCAAAGAGCATATTTAAATTTTATATATATAAATAGAGTTGTCATATATCAATAATACAAGTTATTCGCATTCTTTGTCCAATGAATGTAATATTCCTTTAAATACCATCAAGTGATAGCGTGAAGGTCAAGCTTATAATATATTATATATAATATATAAAATTTAAATATGCTCTTTGAAGGCTGAAGATGTCAGGGTTGATCCAGTAACTAGGTGGGGACGAAGGGGAGCGCTTGCCCCCTCCGCCCCAGGCGCTTCAAGCCTTTGGCGCCCCTCGATACCGACATAGGCGCCCTAGGGCATCTAAAATATAGCACATGGACGGTGATTTTATCATATTCTTTCAATAGATTGTCAAAAAACATTGATAGATTTCTTCAAAATCATATTACAACTTAAAAAATGGCGCCCTAGTTGAGCTTCACCCCCTCCGCCCTCAAAGGCTAGTTAGGCCGCTGGGTTGATCCCAGCTGAAACGTCCCAATAAAGAGTGTTCGTTACTTAATAGAGGCTCAATTATTTGGCCGCACCCTCTTTCCTATTAAACATGTCAGCTACAGCCAGCTAGCTCCATTATTCAATTTAATATTCTAGTTACAAGATTGGAAACAGAGTTAAGTTTTTGTGACATTGGGTGCTCTGATTCAAATTGTATGATCCGCGTAGTCTGACTTTCCTTTCTACGTATACCAATCTATTAATACTGTGTCATCTTCTCTTCTTATTATGCTGGTGTCGAGGAAATTGATTTTTTTATCTTTTTCTATTTCATATGTGAAATTTATATATTCATCATATGAGTTTAATTTTTCCGCTACTCTTTCGATTTGATTTTTTTTTATGCAACAAAGGCAATCGTCGACATATCTACAATAGAATCTGAGATTAAGTTCACTTAAAACTGTCTTCTCTAGCTCTTCTAAAACTAGGTTTGCAAAAGAGGGCGCTGTATTATTTCCCATGGTCTGCCCGAATTTTAGCTTAAAAATTTTTTCATTGAAAGAAAAGAAATTAGCCTCCATTGTGATAGATATCGCTTCTAAAAATAATTCCAATGTTAAGTTTGTGTGTGGTTGAATTTCGTTCCACCTGTTTCTAATTAGGTCTTTGACAACAGAGTTTTGCACATTCGTATACAAAGAAATTATGTCAAATGAGAGTAAGATGTAGTCTTTTGGAATTAGGTTTTTTATTTTATTAATAAATTCGACGGTATTTTTTATGTAATATTCATTTTTACCTACGAAATGTTTTAGGATGTTTGCGATGTATTTGCAAAGGTTTTCAGTTGATGAATTGTTGCATAATACATTTGGGCGCAAGGGCATGGTTTTTTTGTGCAATTTCAACGTTCCATATAATTTAGGAACGTAGGCTACGGATGTATAATATTTAAGATATTCCTGTCTGGTGATATATTTATGAGTTTCTAGTTTTTTGAAAAAATTATTTGATTTCCTCATGAAACTATCAACTGGGTTGTTGTTTATTTGCGTAAAGGTGTCAGTGTTTAAGATATTGTACATTTTTTTAATGTATTCGTCTTTTTCTATAAAAATAGAACAATTCGCTTTGTCGGCTTTAATTAACGTAATATCATCTTTGTAGGCTAGGAAATCTTTTAGTAGCTTGGGATTAGGACAGGCCTTGTTTAACGAAGATTCCGTCTTTTTTTGTGGGTGGTTGTGAGAAAGTTTGAGAAGGCATTTACTGCTTTTAACCTAAGATTATTTCTATCGTTCACTGGATGACATTGGACAATATTTTCGATTTGGGACAGCATTTTTGCCACTGGCACTTTATTGGTACTCATGGGAAAGTTGTGTTTTGGCCCCAATTTAGTTATTTTCATTAGGTGACTAGGTAAAGATTTTTTTTGTTAAATTTATGCACCAACTCTCGGGTTTGTCTGCAGTTGTTGTGTTTGTGTTGGCGGGATTGGTTTGTAATTTCTTTTGTTTGGATCTCACTTCAATATGGTAATATGTTTTATATTGGTCTTCAATCTTTTGTAACATAGAGTTGTACACATGCGGTGGCATGAGAATTTGAATAGAAACTAGCAATTGTTGAATTTGATTGATAATGAATTGTCTATACGAAAAAGAACGCTCAATTTTCATATTTAATATTTTAAGTTTTAAACCACTAATTGTTTTTTGAACCTTGTTCCGTTTCAAATAGCAAAGTGAAAACGAATTTAGAATATTTTTAAATGAGAAATTTAAATGGCTTGGTGTCAGTCTTTGCCTTTTGGATTGTAAAAGAAACCATATTGTTGCATCTGTCTTTGCTAATTTCTTGTGTAGATGATGAAGTTTTTTCGGACATACCGTGACGGTGTGACCATAGTTTCGCGCTAGTTGCTGGAAGAACAACATCTCGCTTTACTGTTCTTGTTAATTATGGTTCTTGTTGAAATAATAAATTATTATAATGGCTGTGAGTATTAAATATAGTTGCGTGGAATGGAGTCAGCCAAGGAAAATGAAAAACAAAATTTATTCTGTCGACGTTTCGAGCGCCCGTCACGCTCTTCCTCGGGACCTGTGGCCACAAAACATTTATTAGATTTTTGTCTTTTATAATAATTTTTCTCACAGAGATATATAACATTATTAATATACAGGTTGAATGATTTTACTTACAGAATAATTGTCAAGTATTATAGATTGCAAAATAAATGGTTGACATTATTAAAAATAAAAAACCTAATAATTCCAAAAGACTACATCTTACTCTCATTTGACATAATTTCTTTGTATACGAATGTGCAAAACTCTCTTGTCAAAGAAGTAATTAGAAAAAGGTGGGACGAAATTTCAACCACACACAAACTTAACATTGGAATTATTTTTAGAAAAGATCGAAACGTTGGCAGAATAAATTTTGTTTTTCATTTTCCTTGGCTGACTCCATTCCACGAAACTATATAGAGAGAAAGTATTGCGATCATGTCAAAAATTCGATGTCGAGATTTTGATGGATATACATGTTTTGAGGTCCAAAAAGTGGGTCCCGCAAATTGGTCTGTGTGTGTGTGTTTGCTGATATTTTAGACCATGAAAGAAATGAGCTAGGAGGTTGAAATTTTTTATTTAAGTTAGGCACCCTCCGGACTAGTGTAAATAAGCTTTTAAACAAAATCGGCTAAAAAGTACTAGTACTTTACTGATGTACTTTTTTAGTTTTTTTTTCAATTTTCTCAAAATTCGCTCGAACGAATCTTTTTCTTTTTAGATTAAAATTCATAAAAATCATTATCTAGATGCCCTTTTAAAAAGTTGTTGCAGCCAATAATAATAAAAATTTTAAAAATTTCAAATTTAACACAAATTGCAAAGTGTAGGGCAAGTCCCTAACAGATGGCGTATATTGTCCACAAAAATTGCGAATTTTATGGCCCCAGCCCCATCCTGACGGAGGGTCGAGGGTCGAGGCCTTCGCCCAGTCAGTTCTAGTCGAGTTTCTGTCTTTGTAGCTACTTGATAAGACTGTAGTGTTTGACATTTTATAATTAAAATTTACCTTGTTTTATATGACACTTGTTTTTAATATTTGTTTATTTTAGATATCCATGTTACCTGTTATTTTGTAAAAATATTTTGAAAAAATAAATTATTTTTTATTATTGTTTAGTAAACTTTAAACGGTGCACATTTTTTCTGTCTACTTCCGAGCTCCTTTAAGACCACGTCTCCCTCTCTCTCTCTCTCTCTCTGTTTGACCATTTGGCAAACAATTAGCTGGTTTCGGATTGTACACCAAACTAGAGAGTTCATATGGACTCCTTGTTAATTGCCGATTAATTTGCTAATTTAAATCTCTATTGTTTATAACTTTAATATATAAACAATAGAACACCTACTAAGTAGTCACTATTAATTAATAGGAGAGAGAGAAATAAAATTATAATTTATATTATAATCTTGATCTTTTATCAATCAACAATAGCCACCTGGCAATCATATGAACCGTGTGTTCAATTCTGCTGTTGACTGGGGAAAGCCGACCTCTTCCTTTGTATTGGAGACATCCGGCCGCACGCTGTTCAACATTTTGACATCCCTTGTTCGATAAGTGACATTTATTTTTATCCATCTTTCTCTTTATCTTAATACTGATTTTTGGATTCTGAACATTTCTTTTTAATAATTTAGTCAAATAAGTGTCATTGATTGACCCTTATTTCACTAATGTTCATTAATGACCTATTTGCCATTATGTTTATTACTTTCCTATATATGAAATATATAGAGAGAGAAAGTGTTGCGATCATGTCAAAAATTCGATGTCGAGATTTTTATGGATATACATGTTTTGAGGTCCCCTGAGTCCAAAAAAGTGGGTCCCGCAAATTGGTCCGTGTGTGTGTGTGTGTGTGGACAGATTTTTAGCATGAAGGAATTGAGCTACCGGATTGAAATTTTATATTTAACTTAGAAACCTTTCCAGAATCTCAAAATAAGCTTTTGGACAAAATCGGCCAAAAAATACTAGTACTTTACTGATGTACTTTTTCAGTATTTTTTCGATTTTCTCAAAATTACCTCCAAGAATTTTTTTTTTTAATTCATAAATCAACTATTTTTTAGATGCTCTTTAAAATGTATATTGTCATTTTGCCGTTGAAATCTTCTGAAGACCACTTTACTCTTGTTCTTCATAGGAAAGATGGGAGAAATGGTTGCCATGGTAACCGAATTTAAATCTTTTTCTTTTTATTAGATTAAAAATCAATTATTATTTAAATTCCCATTTATTTTTATTTTATTTCTGTCTTTAATTGTTTCCGAGAAAACATCTCTCTCTCTCTCTCTCTCTCTCTCTCTCTCTCACACTTGCAAACATTATCGTCTGTCTCTCCGCCTTCTCTCATAGGCCTAATGTTAATTTCCTATAGGGATTTGTATGTTAATTTCGATTCAAAAGGGCATTTAAAATTTTTTCTTCCAATTCTTATGAAATTTTGTATTTATTTACGATTCTATATTGTGTATAAAATGTCCAAATATGAGATTAAAATTTTGAAAAATAACCATAGTTTATTTCAAGCAGTCAACATTTAAAATGCAAGTTTGAAACTAAGGTGCTATGGGAAACTAAATATATCTCGACACAAAAAATCTGGTGTGACCAGCACGGTGCACAACTTTCTCTTACCGAAGGGTAAGAGAAAGTTGTGTGCTGTGCGCCAGTCACACCAGATTTTTTCTCTTTATATTTTGTCTTAAAATTTAACTGATTTTCAATAATCTCTTATATATAATTTAATAATTTGAATACTTTAATTTAATTTAATTTTGGAATTCCAAACAATCTATTTTCACTTTTACTTTTTGTTTATAATATTGTATTATTTTATTTTTGCATACGTTCTATTATTTTGCTTCATTTACATATTTTTTACACCTAAGTTTCCCTATTTATTGTACATTAGTTGTGTTGGAAAGTGTTATTTGGAGAGACACCCCCCCTTGTGTGCCCCATATTGACACCACAATAAATAATTGTTATTTCGTTTTGTTATACATATTTGTTTTAATTGGTGACCCCATTTTTAATTTTATCTTTTTCAGACATTTATTTATTATTTCTTATAGTTTTTATTTAATTCCTCAAGAAGGTGAGGACTTATTTATTTTATACAAGTAGGTCTCAGCTTCACTATATAGATCGTTGTGACGGATACCTTACTTGCCGTAGGCAGTATAAACTTCCACCCAGTGGATGCTAAATTCCCATTGGCCACAACAAAAGTATATCAGTAATAGTTTGTGAAAATTGTTTGAAGTACACTTTGATGATGTAATTCAGTTTTTTTTTTTATTTAATATTCATATTAAATTATATTCTGAGTTGAAGAAAAGGCGTAAGGAACTTCGTTTCTGCAGGGGGTCCTACGATCCCACATGTTTGCTTTGTATTTTATTTCGGTATTTAAAGCACTTTATTATATTAAAAGCTAATTTTTTAATACGTTATTAATCCCTATCACATACGTATAAAATAAAATTTTGAGGCAGATCTGACTCAGGGTTTCGTGTAATTAATTTTTAAAAAATTGAAATTTATCATGTAGTCTAAGCGGAATGTCGACTAAAAGCACACATATCGAATTATTTAGTCACTCCTGCAATAGATACAAAAACAAAAAACTTACATTTTATCAATTCACTTCCGAGGAATTCGTTAAACTAAAATCAAAAGTTTCTGCTGAGGGCTTTTAAAGATATTTTAACATGAAAGTCAAAAAATTCCCAAAAATGACAGTCAGTCATTTTAAAAAAATAAGTAAGTCAGGTGACTCAGACCAGTCCGGCAGCGTGGCATAAAATAATTCGAGGTCGAGGGTCAGGTGGCCTGGTGCAATGGATAGCACGCCTATGCCCCGGAAAGGTGGAGATCCTGGGTTCGATTCCCGGGGGCCATGGGATGTTTGGTCTCATCAATAAGAAACACTCACATGTCTTGTTAAAATAATTCGCTTACACTTACATTTTTTTTTTTAATTTACGATATTTTTTTCGCAAATCGCCCATTGTGTCTAAACTGATTTGCATTACTCATTGTAATATTATAAATAAAATACAACTAAACACTGTACAAGATCAATATAATCAGCTGTCAAATACGAATGTTGCCAGATCTATATTTTGCAAAGAAATACTTGAGTCAAAAGTCATTCATTTATTATTTTTGGTAATTAAATTATTAACTTAATACATTATAAACTACTTGTATGATAGGTCACGAATAAGGATGTGGTATCGAAAATAAAGTATCTATAATTGTACTTGGTATCGTATCGATACCAGTAAGTATCGAGTATTTTTTTAAGTATGAGTATTACACCGGAAGATCAGTGCAATATATGCTCCCTTCTCAGAGTAATTATCGCCAGGGGTTCCTGGAGGATTAACCCCCCCCCTCCTGGATTGAATCGCAGCTTAAAGTGTACTTAAACTATTTTCACGTAAAGTTTTATTGATATAGGCTACTTTTTAAAGAGTATCTAAAAAATAATTGATGTTTGAATTTTAATCAAAATCGTTAGAGCGAATTTTGAGAAATCGAAAAAAACTGAAAAAATACATTAGTAAAGTACTAGTACCCTTGAAATTTCTTGAATTACTTGCGACTTAGGTACTTAGCTTAAATGTAAAATTTAAGTATCGAGAGTTTTATCATTTTTGAGTAATTTCCATTAACCCACATTTTTTGATATTTCACTTGAAATTAATTTAATTTATTGTGAAAAAAAATCTTAAATTTCAAGAAGATTGACTCCAGTCAAGGGCGGATACAAGGGGGGTAAAGAGGGTAATTACCCCTCCCCCGAGATTTGAAAAAATACTTTTTTTTTTAAATTTTCAAAATTTATTTTTAATGTAAAATTTTAAAAATTAATACTTAAAATTTGATTTGTATTTATATTCTGGCAAGTTAAGCTGATTAAGTGAGTAGACGTGTTCTGGGTGTGCTCCCGAATAAAATCGAAATTCTAAGAAAACTCTCAACTGAAAGGGCCGAAGGCCCCTCCAGAGGTCTGAACAAAACAGAGGCTTGACTCGACGACAACAATCTCAACAATCAGTGCGGCCGGCAGTGAGAAAGGTGGGCGTTAGCATTATTTTATATTTGTGAAATTCTAATCAAGACAAAAAAAAACAAAAAAAAAAAAAAAAACAAGAAATGATAAAAATAATAATTTAAACTGATTAAATGATTATATATATATCGGTAAACGAAGAGAACATCTATAATACTCGCACACAGGAAACATTACTACATCCAAAAAGAGACCTCGATTATATTAAAATAAATCGAGATAAAAATAAGAAAAAATATTCAATAAAAAAGGAAGAATAATTTTTATTTTTCTATAAGCTTAATAGAGGATGCCGAACAAACAAACAACTTCAACCCCGATGAATATAAATCCGCTCCAGCATACCCCCCCCCCCCCCCCCGTCTCAGCAACCTCCCTCGTCGAAACGAGCTAGAAACTATGATATAGAAAATCCAACTAATATTGAATCGATGTTTCGTAGTATTATTATGAAGCAAGACCTCCTACTGGAAGAAATAAATAGTTTAAAACAAGAAAGGGAAGCTGAGAGGGAGGAGAGGAGATTGGAGAAAGAAAATTTAAACGCCCAACTGGATAGTATAAAAAGAGAACTGGATCAATGTAAAAAAAGTGTTCAGTATTTTGAAAGAAGGGAGAGAGAGTGCAATATTATAATACGTGGCAGAGAGGAGGACGGGAGAGGGAAAACCCAAGAAACTGTTGAACATTTTTTGAAAAATGTATTAAAAATGAATAGCTACAATATAAAAACTGCTTACCGCCTGGGAAAGAAAGAAGACCCAAGAGGAAGTTTGATTAAACTGTCATGCGAGAACTTAGAAGCTAAGAGAGAAATTTTAAAGCAAAGGAAAAATCTGAAGGGAACCAAAATTTTTCTCGACGATGACTTGAGCTGGGAGGATAGAGGGATAGAGAAGAGAGAAGAAGATGTTTAAATAAAACACAATAACTGAGGGCGACTGGAGGAACTGCGTTTATGAGGGGAAGAAACATTGTTTACAACAAAAAATTGTATAAATTGACATTGGGACCAAATCAACAATAAGATACCCTAGAAGAGATTAAAAAAACGATTAAGAAAATGAGAGGAGAATAAGAATAGAATAAGAAATATTTATTAGGTTCTTGAGGACTCTTGTCCTCTTTATGAACCAAAAAAAAAAAGTTACAATATAAAGAAAACTTCACTCTCTGAGTGCTAAGTATACATACACATACATAAATTCATACATTTATACAATATATATTACAGAGATTGCCTTTGTAATTCCAAAATAAAGGATTTTAGTCTTAATTTAAAAACATTTACAGAGGTAGATTCCCTTATGTTTATAGGCAACATATTCCAAAACTTTGATGCCTGGACGACAAACGATCTTGCGTACTGGGAAGTTCGGTGAACAGGGATCTGAAGGTCCGTGCCATGACCCCTCAAATCACGGACTTGAAACGTCCTCCTAAAATTAAAAAGACCGAGTAGATACTCTGGCTCCCCACTCGCAAACATCCTATAAAGACTCATTCCCATAAAATATTTTCGTCTGTAGCTCAGTTTCATCCAGCCTAGCTTTACATAATAAGGTGTAATGTGATGAAAAGATGGTATGTTAAAGATGAATCTAATGCTAGCATTCAGAAGACGATCAAGTTTAATACTAAGTTCAGAGTTAATGTCGTTATAAATTAAACAACCATAATCAAAAATGGGAAGAATAAGAGAATTCACAAGATGGATGCGAGTAGAAACAGGAAACATGTCTGCCAATCTTCTAAATTGTGCCAAATTTCCAAAGACCTTATTTGACATTGGCAAGACATGCTCCTTCCAAGATAAAGTTGGGTTAAAAATTATACCGAGGTTGGAGACGGTATTCTCATACGGAATAACATCCCCATTAACAATTATCTGTGGCAAGGTAATTTCAGTCAGCCTCCCTAGATACACCGAACCCCCCAACAACATGGCCTTTGTCTTTTTATTATTAATAATAAGTTTGTTATTGAAGGCCCAATCACATATACGTTTAATGTCCGAGTTTATGTTTTTAATAGCAGATGAGATTTCATCAGGGGAAAATGAGAAAAACAACTGAAGATCATCGGCATATAATTGGTATTTGCAATAATGCAATTCTGGTATATCTCCCATATACAACGAGAAGAGGAGTGGGCCCAAAACACTGCCCTGTGGCACCTCAGCCCTTACTGGCAGTTTTCGCGATTGTTCACCATTAGGCCCCACCACCATCTACTCCCTTCCAGAAAGATAGGACGAGAACCAACACACAACACTATGTGAGAACCCAAGGCGATACATTTTATTAATTAGCAATTAATGATTAACTGTATCAAATGCTTTTTTCATATCAAACAAAATTAATACTGTTAACCTTCTATTGTCGATGGCTGATCTAACCGCCTCCGTCACCCTCAACAATGCTGTCTGGGTACTATGGAAGGCTCTGAACCCTGACTGATATTTATTCAACAAATTTTTCCCATGCAAAAAAGCAATAGTTTGCCTATACACTTCCCGCTCCAGTATCTTTGAGAGAGAACATAAAAGCGAAATAGGCCTAAAATCATCAACAACTGATGGTTTTGATTTTTTTGGAAGAGGTCGAATAATTGAAGTTTTCCATACATCTGGGAAATAGGACCCTTGCAAAGATAAATCAAAAATATCCAATATTACTGGTAAGGTGAGGTAAGGTAAGTTTATAAAAGTTTACAGGCATTTTATCAGTACCACTCGCTTTGCTATTTGATTTAGCAAAGTGTCCAACAATATTTTCAGGCAGTACATTGAGAAAGTAGAAGCTCTCACTGGAAAAAGGGGATGAAATAACATTAATATCATCATTATCATTAGAAAGAGATAAGAAATGAGAGTTTAAATCATTTACGTCTAGAAAAAGGAGCATTTTTGGGAGTAGATTTCTGGGCATTAACAGTTTTCAACAATTTCCAAAGAGAACCAGAGTCCTTCGTATTGTTAAATAAATTACGATAGTATCGATTTTTAGCATTTTTAACAGATTGGGTGACTTTATTACGCAGGTGTCTGAATTCTTCAAACAAATCTATTCTATTCTCTCTAATTGCTCTTCTCTTGACAGAATCACGTTCCCTAATAAGATTTTTTATTTTATCAGTGAGCCAGGGAGTAGCAGGTTTTTTAATTTTAAGTGTTTTTATAGGTGCATGTCTATCAATGGACTTAATTATAAATGAATTTAATGTTTCAATTTTTTTATTAATATTATCTTCCCTAAACACATCCGAAAAGTCAATCGCCGCAAATTCATTATGAAAGTTTTCATAATTAATATTTTTGAAGTTTCTATAATTAATAATTTTAGTTTGAAATACCGGACACGTGATATCTAGTTGTAAATATATAAGATCATGAGCAGATAAAAAGGGTACAGAGAATTGACCATGTTTTGAAATTTGTTGTTTGAGAGATTCACTAACGATGATAAGATCGATCCATGAGTTAGAAGTGGAGGTGAAGTGGGTTGATTTTAAGGGTAAGTTTATAAGATTTAAAGAAAAAATTAGATCATTTAAATAGGTCTTATCTGGGCAATGTAATGAGTTAAAATTCGTATTAAAATCCTCCAGAACGATTACATTTGAATAGATAGAGCAATATTCATATAAAACAGATTCCAAATCGCTAAAAAAACCAACCTTAGGAGGACGAGAAATAATTTTGAGTTTCCGATAGAAATTTCCAAAGCCATAAATTCAACTAGAGAGGTTTGGAAAGCATCCGAATCAGTTAATACACGAGCATTTAGATTAGATTTTATGTAAACGGCAACCCCGCCCCCACCCCTAGTCTTCCTATCATTTCTAAATAAATTGCTCTCAATGTAACCACGTATGAAGGCATACTTGGTTTCAGCCAGGATTCAGAGATACAGATGATCTGATAGTCATCTTTTTCAAGAGGAGATGAACAACAGGTGGATTCTCGCGAAGATCAAACTAACATCACTTAAATTTATTTTGGGAGCAATTTATTTATCACCTAACTGCGACCTGGAAGAAGAACTAGAGCGACTTGGGGATACTCTGAACGCAATTCCACCAAAGAATGCAGAATATGTGATGCTGGCTGGTGAACACAACGCCCGAGTTGGGGATTTAAATCAATTGGACTCAGATATCATCAGTGGCTCCACTATTATTCCAACGAGAAGATCGCTGGATGAAGTAACTAACAAGAGAGGAAAAATATTGGTGAAATTCATGGAAGAAAGAGGCCTAATACTGCTTAATGGAAGAACGGTTAAAATCATATGCCTTTAAATCGAGACTGACTTGGGAATGCCTAAATTCTGTAAAGGAGCTGGCTACACACAATAGTGTAACCCTTAAATGGGTGCCAGGACATGCAGGAATACAAGGCAATGAAGAAGCAGACCAACTAGCAAGGATGGGAGCAAATACTCCTTTCACAGGGCCCGAACCAGCCTGTGGGCTGTCGCATAAGCACCTAAGACTGGAAATCGGACGGTGGAAGGAAGACGAAAACAAAAAGCTATGGGCAAAAAACCCAGGCTTAAGACAAGCGAAGAAGTTTATAACACTTCCGCAACAAAATGTAAAGAGACTTATCGCTCTAAACAGAAATGAACTAAGACTGTTAAGTGGTCTTCTAACAGGACACTGTCCTTTAAAATATCATCTAATGAAGATGGGCAGAGCGGATGACGATATATGTCGCCTCTGCAATCTGACAAAAGAAACGGCGGAACACATCATGTGCGAATGTATTGCACTAACCCGTCAAAGAAGGCTAATTTTCGAAAGGGCTGAAATAAAACCTGAGGAAATATCAAAAGCCTCTCCAAAGAATATACTGGCCCTGGTAAAAGGGACGGGTCTATTCTAAGGACAAATATTGGACAACAAAGGATAGAACAAAAGATCAACTAATGGTCGCAGTTCAAAGTGCCTTAGGTCCATAATAATAATAATAAAATGGAAGAACGGTAAAGGACACTCCAACAAGGCCTACATTTGCATCCATTTCTGGCAAATCGGTAATCGACCAGTGCTGGGTAAGCCTCCCCTTTAGTGATCTTATGATAGACTCTAGTATAAACGAATTCTCCTTGTTATCCAACCATATTCCTTACGAGGTGAACTTTATTAACCCCCCTAATCCCCATACTAACCAACAGACAGCAGGGCCGGTAGATGACCTCATAATAAACAAAAACTTTACTAATGATATAATTTGCTGGAATGAGAACTTAAATAGATTGTATGCTAAGTTATTAGATAATAAATTAGAAATTGTTCAAATAGTCACATTAAATGAAAATATAACTTATAAATAATAAATTAATTGACTGTATAAAAGATACAACCCTGTACCTAGGTTTATTAAAAAAGAGAGGGAGAAATGATTCTAAAAGGTGTAGCAAGCCGTGGTTTGACAAAAAATGTCATTCATTAAAACAAAAAATGAAACAATCATTTAAAAAATGTAAAAAAGTAAACTTTTATCAAAAAGCTTTAGATTTGTATCTGAGTAGTAAAAAGGAATTCAAGGGGCAGGTCGCTCAATCTAAGAAGGATTATATAAAAATATAGGTAAAACGCTCGCAGACGTTAAAAATCCGGCAGAATTTTATAGGAGGTTTTAGATCTAAGAGAGGAACCTTGAACCCAATAGATATGACAATAGGGGAACAATTTATTTATTACAACTTTTCAAGGGGCGCATGTAGATTTTAGACACACGTTTTCGATTAGACTGGATCGAGATCTAGATGGAGAAAACACTATTAAAGAGCTAGAGAGTGTGCTCAGCTTTAATAAATCCCCAGGATTAGACCATGTCCCAAATGAATGTTATAAAAATATGACATTGAATGGGAAAATGTATTTGTTGGGTTTGTTTAATAAGATATTCTCCTCAGAAAGCACCCCGGAAATGTTCTCGAGATTAAAGCTATTTTTACTTTATAAAAAGGGTGAGCCTCACAACCCCGAGAACTTGAGAGGGATATCACTAATGAACGCCGTTGCCAAATTTTTTACTAGAATAATAATTGAAAGATTGGTTGCATGGTCAGAACATCATAATATCATACCGGAATGTCAAAATGGGTTTAGAAGGGGCCGCGGCTGTATTGACAACCTTTTCACCTTGTCCGCTGCAATAAGTATAAACTTAAGATTAAAAAATAGGAAAGTTAATTGTGCTTTCATAGTCTTAAAAAAAGCCTTTGACTCTGTTGATCACAGAATGTTATACAATAAATTATACTCTTTGGGTGTTAGTACTAAAATAATTAACCTAATAAGACAAATTTATGACAAGGCCAATCTGACTATAGAATTAAATGGACAGTCGTCGAAGAATATAAATGTTTTAATAAGATTTAAACTTTCGGCCGTTGGTTCTCGTTGAAACATTTTGTAAATGAAAATTAAATATATAAATTAAACACTAGGTTATTTGTTTCAAAGGTTTTATTAATTAAAAAAGTAACACTTGATACGTATTTCGACAATTCCTTGTCATCATCAGAAGTGATTACATTCTAATACATTAGAATATATTAGAATGTAATCACTTCTGATTATGACAAGGAATTGTCGAAATACTTATCAAGTGTTAATTTTTTAATTAATAAAACCTTTGAAACAAATAACCTAGTGTTTAATTTATATATTTAATTTTAATATAAATGTTATTAGGGGTGTTTTGCAGGGAGATTGTTTAAGCCCACATTTGTTTTCGCTCTATATGTCGGATTTTGTTAAGTGCCTAGATAGGAACATCGAAGGTATTAACATTGATGGGAGGGACTAAATTCCATGTTTATTTTTCGCAGGCGATATTGTTCTTTTGGCTGACTCCCCTGTAGGTCTTCAAAAAATGCTGGATGCCATGGAAGTATTTTGTAAAGATAAAAATCTGGTGTGACTGGCGCACAGCACACAACTTTCTCTTACCCTTCGGTGCTGGTCACACCAGATTTTTTGTGTCGAGATATATTTAGTTTCCCATAGCACCTTAGTTTCAAACTTTGCTTTTTAAATGTTGACTTCTTGAAATAAACTATCGTTATTTTTCAAAATTTTAATCTCATATTTGGACATTTTATACACAATATAGAATCGTAAATAAATACAAAATTTCATAAGAATTGGAAAAAAAATTTTAGATGCGTAAAAAGTTTCAAAGGGGACCCCCTTTTGAATCGAAATTAACATACAAATCCTTATAGGGAATTTACATTGGCCAAATGCGAAGATAAGGTGAGGTGAAAAGTTTAAAACGCGTAGAAAGAGAGAAGATAGTTTTGTGTGAGAGAGAGAGAGATGTTTTCTCGGAAACAATTAAAGACAGAAATAAAATAAAAATAAATGGGAATTTAAATAATAATTGATTTTTAATCTAATAAAAAGAAAAAGATTTAAATTCGGTTACCATGGCAACCATTTCTCCCATCTTTCCTATGAAGAACAAGAGTAAAGTGGTCTTCAGAAGATTTCAACGGCAAAATGACAATATACATTTTAAAGAGAATCTAAAAAATAGTTGATTTATGAATAAAAAAAAAAAATCCTTGGAGGGAATTTTGAGAAAATCGAAAAAAACTGAAAAAGTACATCAGTAAAGTACTAGTACTTTTTGGCCGATTTTGTTCAAAAGCTTATTTTGAGATTCTGGAAGGGTATCTAAGTTAAATATAAAATTTCAATCCGGTAGCTCAATTCCTTCATGCTAAAAATCTGTCCACACACACACACACACACACACCCACACACACACACACACGGACCAATTTGCGGGACCCACTTTTTTGAACTCAGGGGACCTCAAAACATGTATATCCATCAAAATCTCGACATCGAATTTTTGACATGATCGCAATACTTTCTCTCTCTATATATTTCATATATAGGGTAAGAGAAAGTAATAAACTAGAAGTTAACACCAATAAAACTAATATAGTGATCTATGATCTTCCAAAGAGCAGGGAGACCTCCCAAGGTACGATTCTATTATGGTGGCACTCAGATTAATGTGGTCAGAAGCTTGAGCTACCTGGGAGTTATCTTTGGCTCAACAGGGGGCTTTAATCTCGCAGCTAACCATATAGTTAAAAAAGCGAATATGTATACGGAAAATATTAGGCTAATACTAGCTAAGGCAAAGGTTGAAGATCACTCATTAAGTAATACGATGTACAAATCATCCATCCTGAGCGTTCTCTTGTAATCTTCAGAGGTTTGGGGATTAAAAATGGAGGAAAAATTAGAAAAAGGGCAAGTGAATTACTTCAAAGCAATATACGGTCTAAATAGATCGACCCCAGGTTACATCCTCAGGAAGGAATTCCAGCAGAATATGGTAATTACATATTGTACCAACACAGAGAAATGGTCCATAGAGAAAAGGTCACTTAAACATAAAATTCTAAGAAATATTTAAAATAATTTATTTAAAAAAGAAAATGATAAGAATATACTAATTATCAGAAATTGATATTTTTTAATCAAATTGGCAAGAAAATCAAAGTCTAAACTAAGTTCCTAAAAAGTGAGAGTGAGTTAGTATTTAAGTAATTCAAAATTTGTTATTTGGCATGAATTTTCGAGTGATATGAGCAAGTTAATAATTAACAAGTCAAAGTGCAGAGAGTTTGAAAAATTGGTTGCTGCTAGAAGTCAGGGCAGAAGGACAAATGACGAGGCTGACGTCAGGCGGTGTGGAAATTTCACTATAAAATGCAAGGGACGGAAGACTCGAGAGCTCAAATTTTACAAAGCCCCATTCATATCAAGAGCTCAAATTTTACAAAGCCCCAATCATACAAAAGCTAAAATTCATACAAGAGTCCATTTATACCAAGCGCTCAACAATTAACACATTAAATAATAAAAAATAATAATTAAAACAAACAAATTCATTAAAAATAATCAAATTCATAAAAAAAAAAAAAAAAAAACAAAATAAAACAAATAATATTGAAAATAAACGAAGAAAGAAGAAACAAAGCAAAGAAGAAAGAAAAAAAATACATCAATTATAAAAAATCAAACAATTAAAAACACATCAATCAAAAAATCAACAATCAAAGAATCTGCGAGTTGACATCCTATATGATCGACATTTCGGTCTTCAAGGAAGCTGCCTTCGTCGAGCCGAATCACCACATAGCCGCCGAAGACATCGATCCCGAACTCAACAAATCATCATACATCTCTATACAGATAAGCTCAACTCACTAGATTTTTCTTGCCAAATAATAATTATAATAAAAAAAGAATTTAAATGAACTAAAAACTTTTAAAGAAATAATAATTTAAACTCAACTTATTAAATAATAATAATAATTTAAAACGGACCTAGAAATAATAATTTAATAATTTATATAAAATAATTTCAAAGACATTTCGGTCAGAAAAAGGGAATTCTTCAGGCCAAGTGTTCAATCGTAATAAATTATAATACACGGTTTGAGGAATTCCATAAATTCGATTAACTTCATTTTTTTATTTTTTAAATATTCAAAATTTAAACCGAGGTCATTGAGATTACTTTATCTAAACAAGAGAAACAATTTATATTAATTAATGAAATTTTAAATAAATAAGATTAATAATAAAAAGACACACTAATTATTTTTATAAACCAATTTGAAAGTTAATCTCGAATCGTTATTTTTTTTTTCATAAATAAATTGATCATTATTATTAAAATTTATACTTTTATTGACGTAATCAAAACCCAGAGTGCAACAACTTTATATTTCAGATAATAATCAATAATTAATACCATTACACAGGCAACAGGGATTAGGGCGATCTGAAGGCCGCAACAAAATTACCCTAATTCTATTCAGAGAGTAAAAATCTTTGAATAACTTTTCTCTAAAAGTAATTTATTTAATAAACATCTAATTATTTTAAATAGGGAAAAGTCTGTATCAGATCAATATGTATTCAAATTTTGAATTGAATCTTTTGAATTTCAAAAGAACTCTAAAATTTGCATGTAAGATATTGAAAATGCCCCAAGAAAGACTGCCGGAAATATGCTATAAGAGACTGCTAAGTCTAGGCGAATCCCTCCCCTTGAAACGAAACTGGATTTATCAAGTCAGAAGGTTTTTCACTGTCTTGGAAAAAAACGACCTCTGGGACCGTCAAAACCCAGAGGAATTGATGAAAAATATAGGTAGACTGACTGACGAACTTCAATTCCATTATTATAGAATAGATCATGAGAAGATGTTGGCTTCAACCTCCGCCCCTTTTTATAAACCTATAGACTGCGGACAGGGAGGTATCTTGGCGCTTCACGTCCCATATACCGGTAAGATGATAAAGGCCTTGCATCAGGCAAGAACTTCCAACATTAAAATTTTAAAATTTTATATAGATGACAACAGCCATATTATTGACCCGAATCTGGAGTGTTCATTATGTAATAGACGCCAGAAGGAGGACCGCCTCCACATAGTACTCCAATATCCTAAATATCACTTGCTAAGAAAAACCTATTTGGACGGGGAGGGGGGCGAAGATAGGTTGTGGAACAGAGTTCTTAGACCCCAAAATGAGAAAGAGGTCTGAACCCTTTATTGTTTTTTGGCGGGAGCAATGCGTCTTCGAGCGTTTGGTCTGAATGAATAAATTCTGAATCCTTTTCCTTATATGGTGAAATGTGGCCTGTCTGCTTGTGCCTCTGGTTGTTGAGAGTTTTCAAACCCTAAGGAGCAAGGGCGGATCCAGAGGTGTTTCTCGGGGGGGGGGGGGTAATCTGGTGTGACTCGTCGCACAAAACACTATTTTTTCTTAATTTCGGTAATTTAAAGGTGCATTCTGTACTTGTTTGCCAGAATATAAATACAAATCAAATTTTTAAGTATTAAGTTTTAAAATTTTACATTAAAAATAAATTTTTTTGCGAAAAAAAGGTATTTTTCAAATCTCGGGGGGGGGGGGTAATTACCCCCTTCCCCTCTGTATCCGCCTATGCTAAGGAGTTACCTAAAAGAAATGTATAACTCAACCCCGTATTGATATAATTAGGTCTCGGATTTCGCCCTATTTGCCTTTTTTTAATTTATGGCTTAAAATTTAGGCCAATATGATATGTATACGTTTCATGAAATTCTGAATAAAATAAGAGGCATTTGTTAGTGCCTATAATGCCTATTTTGGTCGATTCTGGGTTTTAGTGCATATTTCATCTATAAATGCCTTTTCTAGTGCCTATTTTAAGTTCAAATAGCCAATTTCAATTTTTTACGAGCTAAATTTAAAATCATAAATTTAAAATTATTTATTTTATATTTAATCATCTAAATTTAAAATAAGTATATAGTACAGTCAGCGCCAAAAGTGCCTGATCTTGAGCTTAGGCAACCAATATGCAGAGCCGTCGGATGAGTTGCGTTAAAAGTAGCTTCGCTCCTTCTGTTTCATTAAAAAAGATTATTTATTTATTTTAAAAATATTTAGGAATTCTAAAATGTTTTTATAATATTAATAAAATAAAATTAAAACTTTTCTCATATTTTTTTATAATTTAGTTAAGAAATTTTTGTTTTAATCTGTGAAGAAATTAATTAGTGATAAAATTAGAATTGAAGCTTAAATAAAAATATACATTTAATTAACATATTATTAATTCTTTTAAGTTATGTCAAATTAGGGGCAGGGAACCCCCCTTCCCTCACTAATGTTTCAAAGGAAAGCATACATTAGCAAAACTTTCAAATGGAATATAAAAAATCTTCCTCCTCATAAAAGTCTACGTTTCAAAAAGTTTTTTTGACTCCCCCCCCCCCCCCAAAATTATTTTCTTTTATTTTTCAATTGATTTTAATAAAATTTAAAATTAGACTTCTCTATGGTGTAAATGATTGAACAATTATATTCCAGACTTAGGAAAATTCTATCGGTCCTACTCCCCTCCACCACTAAAATCTGTTTTCCACTCGATTTTATATTAACCGAAATTAATTAAATACAAAATAGATACCAGGCAGTGGCGTAACCAGGGGGGGGGGCGAGGGGGGGGGCTCGAGCCCCCCCCCCCCCCGCCCCAGGCGCATCGAGCCCTTGGCGCCCCCCGGAACCGGCATAGGCGCCCTACGGCCTCTAAGATATAGCCCAGCGAATGTGATTTTATCATATTCTTTTCATCGATTGTCTTAAAAAATTGATTGTTTTCTTTTAAAATTATATTACAACTTGAATTCTACTATTTTAAATGAATTTAATTCCAAAAATAATAAATAACGTATATAGAGGCTTTATAATTAAAATTTTTTTTTATTTTGCAATATATAAGCCTTAATTTGATGTTTTATGGCGTGGAGATTTACTCAGGATTCGTATAAGCCTTAATATTTAATTTTTGGAATTCAAAATTTTTTTAAGCATGAAGGAATTGAGCTATGAGACTGAAATGTTATATTTAAGTTAAACACCCCCCGGGAGAGTGAAAATAAGCTTTTAATCAAAATCGGCCAAAAAGTACTAGTATTTTACTGATGTAGTTTTTCAGTTTTTTTCGATTTTCTCAAAATGAAAGGGCTTTTACCATTCTTCAGGCCCGCCCGAGCCCGCCCGGAATTTTTTCAAACCCGCCCATTTCCGCCCGAGATTTAGTGAATGAATGAACGAATGTCTAGCAATTTTTAAATAAAATTTCATTTGCATGCCCGTCGAAATAAAATACTCTATTTTAAAAAGTTTTTATTCTTTGATATTTTCCCGAAAACTGAATAGTTTTTGAAATAATCACAGAAGAAAACGACATTTTTCGTAAAAGCAAAGAAAAATCAAAACAAAATCATACAGGTGTCATTAAAAAACATGTAAACAAATTCGCTGAGAAAATTACTGGATGCAAGAAATTTGCCCGCCGAAGGCGGGCAATTGCTCGCCGAAGGCGAGCAAGGGGGTCCAGGGGGCGGAGCCCCCTGGAAAATCGGCGCCCTAGTTGAGCTTCGCCCCCCCCGCCCTCAAAGGCTGGTTACGCCGCTGATACCAGGGTGTTTAATACCACAGGTTAAAACCGGTTTTAACCGACTTGCTTTTAAATCAATTTTGACCAATGGTTTTTTAATGAAATAAATAAATTTCATAGCGTATGCTTATATTTCGGGAAAATTGCATAATTATATTACATAAAACCATGGGCGTAGCCAGACATCTTGTTAGGGGGTGTGGGGGGGGGGCAACGCCTCGTCAGGGCGAGAGGAGGGGGGTTGCAATTAATATATACATAGATTATTAATTATTTATTTAGATAAAAATAATTAAATTAATGTAATGGATTGTGGCGTTAAAAATATTCCCTATGAGAAAAATATATTTGTCTGTTTTTTTAATATTTAGGACAGGCCAGAGGGGGGGCAACGGCCCCCTCCTCCACCTGGCTACGCCCATGCATAAAACAAAAACTATCTTGCTTCATGATCATTAACTATTCATTCATATTATTTATTAACATATTAGGAAAGAAAATTTTATCAAAAATATATTAACAAGATACTAACTAGTCTCGCCTAACCGGGGGCTTGTTTCTTCTAACCCCTCCTCCCCTTGATTTCTTTTTTTCTACTTTTGGTAAATAATTTCACCTTTGAAAAAACATAACAATTTTGTTTTTTAGTTTAGTAATTTAATTTATTTAAATTTAAAAACTTTGCGATAGACACAACTCTTTTTTGGATTAATATAATTATTTTCATTTTATTTACATGTATTTTTTTTATTTTGATACGAGAAAAACAACTATTGCTAATAAAAATCTTTTTTTTTTTTTTTTTTTTTTATTTATTTATTTAAGATAATTTTTTGGCATCTAAGGTCATTTAGACCCCGTCCTTATTTATTTCAAATTGAGATTGGTAGCCAATTCAAATGAAACTTGAATTGAAATGAGTAGAGACTTGGCAACTATGGAGAAAAAATGGCAACACTGTATTACAAAGACATATGGAGAAAGAAATTTGAGCAAAAAAAACCTTTCTGGGTTCAAAAAATGTATTTGTAACGAATAAAATTTTATTAAAAATTCACTTAGGAATTTGATTCAAAGATTAAAATCAGATGATTTTTTCCAATTAACAAAGATAAAATGTTAAAATTAATCAAAAACTATTAATTTTTTATAAAAATTTTTAATAAATCATTAAATGCATTTGACTTCTTTTGTTATTTAAAACACAAAAGAAAAGGTTGTTTATACCTTCTTTTTAAATAAAATGGTTCGAGTCAAAAAGGAACCCTAGAAAGGTCCCTTGCCCTCTTCTTTTGTGTTTTAAATAACAAAAGAGGTAAAATGCATTTAATGATTTATTAAAAATTTTTAATAAAAAATTAATAGTTTTTGATTAATTTTAACATTTTATCTTTGTTAATTGGAAAAAATCATCTGATTTTAATCTTTGAATCAAATTCCTAAGTGAATTTTTAATAAAATTTTATTCGTTACAAATACATTTTTTGAACCCAGAAAGGTTTTTTGCTCAAATTTCTTTCTCCATATGTCTTTGTAATGCAGTGTTGCCATTTTTTCTCCATAGTTGCCAAGTCTCTTCTCATTTCAATTCAAGTTTCATTTGAATTGGCTACCAATCAATTTGAATAAATAGGGACGGAGTCTAAATGGCCTCCGATACCGAAAAAGGCCTTAAATTAAATAAAAAATCAAGGGTCGGACTAAGCCGAGCGCACAACTTTGCCCGCCCATTATTCAAAGAAATAACGCAACGCGTTTGTTTATTTGTTTTGATTTTGCTCTGTTGCTATGCACAATTTTCGAATTTAAGTGATTTTTTAACAAATTTCTGACAAATTAGGATACAAATATTATATATCATTTTACTCGGGAAAAAGTCTAGTTTCTGAATATATAAAAAAAAATTATAGGTTATGAAAGAAAAAATATTGGTCCCCCTCTTCCCTAATGGCCCGATGTTTACCAAAAGCTTTTCAGTTCTTGACCTTTATTTACCTCTAGTTTATGTGTGCAAAATTTCAAAACAATTGGGTGAATAGTTTTTGAGTTTTCGTTGACGAAAAATATTACCACAGACACACACACTAGACATCATTCCAAAAACTACTTAAATGGATTCAGGGGCCCTCAAAACGCATTTTGGCAGCTTCAGAAAAATTTCGATTTTTTTCACGATTACATTACGGTAACTTTCCCTGCCCAACCTATGGTTGGTGGGCAAAATTAAAAAAAAAATAATATACCGGTATATATATATATATATCTTGACACAAAAAATCTGGTGTGCAAGCACAGAAAACAACTTTCAAATAGCGGATGGAAGAGAAAGTTTGTGTGGTGCGACCCTTTAAAAAAACCCTCAGAAAGTGCAGAATTAAAATCAAGCAATTCACACGACAAATATTGAAAGCTACCATAAAAAACATTGTAGTTTTATTTATTTTATTTTATTGAAAACATTACTTAATATTATTTCATGTAATTAAATAAAAAATTTATGTTTAGTTTAAGTTCAGTTTTTTAGATCTTCTATTTCTGTATGATGTTTTATGCATGGGCGTAGCCAGGGGGGAGGCAGGGGGGCCGTTGCCCCCCCTCTGGCTTGTCCTAAAAATTAAAAAAACAAACAAACAAATAAATATTTTTCTCATCGGGAATTTTTTTAACGCCACAATCCATTACATTAATTTAATTTTTTTTATCTAAATAAATAATTAATAATCTATGTATATATTAATTGCAACCCCCCTCCTCTCGCCCTAACGAGGCGTTGCCCCCCCCCCCCCCCTAACAAGATGTCTGGCTACGCCCATGGTTTTATGTAATATAATTATGTAATTTTCCCGAAATATAAGCATACGCTATGAAATTTATTTATTTCATTAAAAACCATTGGTCAAAATTGATTTAAATGGAAGACGGTTAAAACCGGTTTTAACCTGTGGTATTAACCACCCTGGTATCTATTTTGTAATTAATTAATTTCGGTTAATATAAAATCGAGTGGAAAACAGATTTTAGTGGTGGAGGGGAGTAGGACCGATAGAATTTTCCTAAGTCTGGAATATAATTTTTCAATCATTTACACCATAGAGAAGTCTAATTTTAAATTTATTAAAATCGAGTGGAAAATAAATTGTAAGGGGGGGCGATAGAATTTGTTGAGGTCTGAAATACCATTTTTCAATTAGTTACTCCCTAATGAAGCCTAATTTTAAATTTTATTAAAATCAATTGAAAAATAAAAGAAAATAATTTTAGGGGGGGTTGAAGGAGTCAAAAAAACTTTTTGAAACGTAGACTTTTATGAGGAGGAAGATTTTTTATATTCCATTTGAAAGATTTGCTAATGTATGCTTTCCTTTGAAACATTTGTGAGCCCAGAAAGGAAGGGGGGGGGTTCCCTACCCCTAATTTGACATAACTTAAAAGAATTAATAATATGTTAATTAAATGTATATTTTTATTTAAGCTTCAATTCTAATTTTATCACTAATTAATTTCTTCACAGATTAAAACAAAAATTTCTTAACTAAATTATAAAAAAATATGAGAAAAGTTTTAATTTTATTTTATTAATAATATAAAAACATTTTAGAATTCATAAATATTTTTAAAATAAATAAATAATCTTTTTTAATGAAACAGAAGGGGCGAAGCTACTTTTAACGCAACTCATCCGACGGCTCTGCATATTGGTTGCCTAAGCTCAAGGCATCGAGATCAGGCACTTTTGGCGCTGACTGTACCTCTGAAACTGCATTTTTTTCTTAGTCGTAATTTTTTTTTTTTTTTTTTTTAATCTATAATTTAATTTCTATTTGCCGATGTTTCGGTCTCCAATCACGACTTTCATCAGGACGAATGTTGTCAATTATACACGATCTTAGGTATTTTAATATTCATTACAAATATATAAAATTTCCTTTTACTTCCCAGATAGCACAGTACGTCTTATGTATGTACCGTTTAGGTCGAAGACGTACGGGACCTAAATGGTACGTAAAACGGACCAACATGGCGGATACGTCCAAAAATGTACGTACATACGATGTCCCGCCCGGATCTCTATCGGACATAGACTTAGAATTTTTTTCTAAAAAATATTTTTGTATTTTCAAAGTATTTTTCAGTTCCTCATATGGTAAGAGATAGGTTATTGTTTTGGCCAAAATGCACTTTTTCTATTTTCCACCGATCGACGCGCCATCATTTAATTTTCATGCGTTTTGTCGCATCTTTTATTTTTTCTTTGTCTATGCCGCAAATAAGGAAGTCATTCTCTTTCTCTTTCGACTTCCGGCATATCGCCTCGCATCTCCGACTTAGGAGAATTATTTACTTTATTTTGGAGTTATCTTCATCTGGATTTGGTCCAGCACTGAAGAACATTCGTATCTAAGAAGATACAATTTATTTTTAATTAAAGAAAACCCTAAACAGGGCAAGTTTGTTCGATTTATATTTTCCCAATTCATTGTGAATTAAATTAATGATTTCCCCCTTGTTTCAGGTTTTTTTTTTTGGTATTCAATTTTCTTAAATATAATTTTTTATTCCGTTTTCAATACGGTTTTGATTCGCCTGTTTCCCTCCATTCGTTGGGAAAAGTATATTTGAATATCCAGAGTTGGGAGATTTTCACGTTTCCAACGTCATTGGGAAACGTCTCCACTTTTATTTATTTTTTGGTCCTGCTTTCCAACGGAAGCCATCGGAGCCTCAGGAAGCCAGCATTGAACCGCCGACTGTGAGCAACAACGGCCTCAAGCTAAGTTCCTTCCCCGACGAGATAACTTTACTTATTTCCAAATTCCTTGACATTATTATAAATTTTTTAATCTAATTCATTTAACTTAAATTCAGTGCTCTGCAATTGATTCCTTCTCACACCAATAATCTTTACTGTATAAACCATTTAAAATATATATTCATTCAACCTGTATATTTGGATTTGAAAAATTGGTGACCCCACATTTATTACTGTTAAATTAAAATATTAGCTAAAATATTACTGCCTTCTGATTTGTTTTCCCTTGGGGTGTATTTGGCTCATCCAGCTATATTTATCACTAGAGACCGGATTTTAAGCAAAATGCTTATTGCTGAATTTTATAAGCAACCATTAGATATTTAATTTCTATACAAATTAGGAAAAACTAAGTGTATTGAGATTGCATTTTTTATGCTTTTTTTGCTTTTTTTGAGTTTTCATGCTTTTTTTCCCTTTCGTGCTTATTTGAACTTATTTTACGAATATTTATAATTTTTTTTTTTATTAAATAACACACTTTTTTTTCCCATTCACGTATGTGAAGGGACGTATATAAGGGGGGGGCGCCCCCTAATTTTCCAAAAACCCCGCAGTGCGAAAAAATATAGCCCTGTAAAAAAATTTTTTCCGCAGGGTGAAAAAATTCCGCAAAAACAAAATTTTTCGCAGGGCGGGGCGGAATAAATTTAGTTTCTTTAAAAAAAAATTTGTAAATGCTATTGGTATGAGTAAAAATTGCTTATGAGATGCTTTTTTTCAACTTTTATGCTTATTTGATAACTTTTTATTCAAGTTTTTTATGCTTTTTTAAGCACTTTTTTTCCATTTTTTTATGCTTTTTTGTCCGGTCTCTATTTATCACGAATGTGTTTATTAAAGCTTTTGTGGTTTGAAATATTATTATTAGGAGAATTTTTAATTATAGACCACATTTTTGTATTAAATATTTATTAAAAATATATAAATACTGTACAACGTTTCAACTGCTTATTCTGCAGCCGTTATCAAGTACTGTGCACTTGCTCCGACTCAAGTGAACTGAGTCGGAGCAAGTGCACAATGCTTGATAACGGCTGCAGAATAAGCAGTTGAAACGTTGTACAGTATTTATATATTTTTAATAAATATTTAATACAAAAATGTGGTCCATAATTAAAAAATCTCCTAATAATAGATAGGTTTATAACTATTTTTAAAAAATGATAATTTTATTTTCAAATTATTTATTTGTTTTTCAAGGGATTTGGAAAATAATAAAAATATTTAATTGTATAAATTTCGCGGCTCATATACGCGATATATACAATATCTTAAATATTATATATAATTTCTTATTTACTAATAGAAATATATTATATTAAAATACAAGTTTACGTCCTGTTCGGGACCTATTCCGGATGTAAACTTAGAAATATTTTCAAAAAAAAATTTTTATCAATTTTATTTACCAAAACAAATGTTAAGTTAGGATCCATTGATATGTTGGAATGCTAATCCTAGCAAAATAAAATTTATCAAATTTTTAAATTTTTGTTAAAAAATTAAATAGTCCAGTCAAATAAGCTCAAAAAAGAGGCAAACTGCGGAATTTTTCTGAACAAGCTGAAAATTGGTACACACCTTCGTTTTGGCATTGTAAAGACTGGGAAAAAAATCTCATATCACATCGAGTCCGCGTCACAAGTTATTCGAGGTCAAAGGTCACGAAAATCGGTTTTTTGTGATTATCTCGTTTTCTATGGAAGGTATGTCATTTAAGGTTATTATGAAACTTGTAGGGTATAAAATTACCTACAATTTTCATTTCAAGCATTTTTTTGTATCTTTAACCGTTCTCGAGATACAGCGCGGAGAGTATAAGCGTTCATCAGTATTCAGGTGTATTAGCGTATAACGCAATCTAGTCGCGATCCAAGAATATATTTGATTATTTAAAGCTAATAATTCAATTAAAATATTATTATTTATATTGTTATTATTGTTATTTATATATTTTATTAACGATTTCATTTATTTATACATAATATTTTAATTAACAACTCACCATCACCAGGACAGTATATAAATCTATAGATGATGTGGAAAAGGTCAAATCGGTTCACGAGATTTCAAGGATGAAAATAAGTATATATTATATTAAAAATAATAAATTTATTCTTATAAAGTTGTTATATAATTATCTCAGATCTCTTGGATTTCGGCCGCTGTGCTGGATGCCTTCTTCAGTGTGATCAGAATCTAGACAATGTAAAAATAATAAATATAATATAATCGTATGGAGGAAGGCCGTCTAATTTACAGGAAGATGAAGAAAATAGACTTTAATCGGCCCAAAATTATTTATTACCAATGTCGACGTTTCGGGGACTATACGTCACCCATCCTCAGGACCTTAAAATACAACACAACAACAAAACTTTATAAATAAGATAAACTTAAAAAGCAAGATATTAAAGAAATAAAAGAAAGAGAGGACAAGTACACTTACAAAGGTCGTAAAGTCTTTCGTGCCTCCAGCACTCGTGTAATAATTACAACAATTATCTTGTTGTTTAAAATGATGGCTTGAGCTCACCATATAGCCAAATTGTATGCAAGTTTTAACCACGAGCCACTCTGAGTCAATGCTAGGCATCTAGTAATGAGTTTGTTTTTTATTTTAATTTAAGAACTAGGATTACAGGTGGAGGGGGAGGGGGGATTCCATAAATATACTTCACAAATATATTGAAATAAACCAATACATTCTAGTTACTTGACAATTAGTAAAAAAAAAAGGGAAAAATTTTAATATAAACAAAATTTATTAATAATTAAATTAATAAATTTGATAGGGTAGTTGTTTTTCATCAAAAACAACTACCCTATCAAACAACTACCCTATCAAATTTATTAATTTAATTATTAATAAATTTTTTAAAAAACAAAAAAATACATCAGGGGAGGTTGTAAATAATAGAGTGAGAAACAACATAGCGGTGGGGGAAAAAAAAAAAGAAAATATTGTCAATTTCTATTTTAAACTCACCTATTCGAGAGGTTTATTTGAAAAAATATCCAAAATAATAAATATAAATTTTAGAAAGAGTCTGAAGGATGAGGGTTGTAAAATTAATTTGTCGGGTAAAACCAGTCCTTGCCTGGGGAGCTTTTTTTCCAATTTAGATGAAATTGGAAAGAGCCAAAAAAGCAACATTATATATAAAATACAATGTAAAAACTGCGAAAAAGGCTACATTGGAAAAACGACACAATTTTTTGGAAAGCGTCTGGACCAACACAAATATAATGTGAGAAAACAAGATGAAAAAACGGCCTTATGCCAGCACTCAGTGGAGCTCGACCACGAGTTTGATTTTGATAACGCGGATATAGTTGTCACGGAGAGAAATGGTGAAATTTTAAAAATTCTCGAGATGTGCTACATCATCTCGAATAGGGAAAAGTTGGTGAACCACCACACTGACACACAAGACCTCAATGCCGTGTATCACAATGTCTTATTGAGTGGGTGAGTGCGGAGAGAGGGGGATAGTTACTTTATTTTATTTTATTTCCAAATTTGTTTATATTAAAATTTTTCCCTTTTTTTTTTTACTAATTGTCAAGTAACTAGAATGTATTGGTTTATTTCAATATATTTGTGAAGTATATTTATGGAATCCCCCCTCCCCTCCACCTGTAATCCTAGTTCTTAAATTAAAATAAAAAACAAACTCATTACTAGATGCCTAGCATTGACTCAGAGTGGCTCGTGGTTAAAACTTGCATACAATTTGGCTATATGGTGAGCTCAAGCCATCATTTTAAACAACAAGATAATTGTTGTAATTATTACACGAGTGCTGGAGGCACGAAATACTTTTTACGACCTTTGTAAGTGTACTTTTCCCCTCTTTCTTCCTTTTTTTTCTGTTACATCTTGCTGTTTAAGTTTATCTTAATTTATAAAGTTTTGTTGTTGTGTTGTATTTTAAGGTCCTGAGGATGGGTGACGTATAGTCCCCGAAACGTCGACATTGGTAATAAATAATTTTGGGCCGATTAAAGTCTTTTTCTTCATCTTCCAATAAATATAATAGCGTTATGTAAACTACGGAGCTAGGTATATATTTCGTTAAGTAATAATAATCTATTAAAATATGATTTTAATTATTATAATAACATTTATCAAGATCAAATACAAAATAACGTAAACATAATTATTGTTGTTAGTCGTCGTCTTCGTTATTGGGTTGCCCAAAGTCAATGTCGATATCTTTAACAACATCCTCGATATCTGTTCCAGTTGTTTCGACAAGTTCGAGGACTTCATACACTCTTCGTACTCGCTGTCTTCATCGAATTCATTTGGTATTGATGGGGCTTTGAGGCATGCTTGGCCGTTAACATAGACTACAAAATGTGGAACATAGTAATCCTACTTTCAAAAAGTCCAACTTGGCTGGAAAAAGACTTGCAACCAGAGGAATGAGATTGGACTTTTCAGAATGAAACTTTCCAGCCGATAACGACATTATTGCCACAACCACCGGAAGATTAGTTGACTATGATTTTTTGCATTTGCAAGAAAGACTGTAGCGCAAATTGTGAATGTAGGAAAGTAGGATTACCATACACTTTGTGGGCAGTGTAACGTTGGCCAAGAATGTCTCAAGGCCCCATCAATACCAAATGATTTCGATGCAAACAGCGAGTCGAAACAATTGTTGACTACGCTATTTGATCTTGATGATTAGAGTCCCTGTATATCAGAGTCTGGCCATACGGGAACTTTTTTTCTATTGGTCGCGCCATCTTTCTTCCTGATTTTAGCGCCAATTCAAATTTTCAATGTATCTCTATGGGATTAAAAAATTTTTCATTTAACTTTTATAACAATACCCGTTCAAAGTATCACATAGAAATATTATATAATAGAATTTAAAAAAAAAATGTTTTCAATATCAGCCCAAAAGGGGGGGGGAGGCGGCTTTTAAATTCCGCACTGCCCCATTTGACCGATCCTAACTTACTGAGGCAGAAAAATGAAAAACAAAATACCAAATTTGAGAAAAGATACCCGACACATATTTTTAGATCAAAAAGAGAACTTCTGGGCACCCTATAATTATGTCCGTGATCAAGAGCGGATCCAGACGAGTTTCTCGGGGGGGGGGGGGAGTAATCTGGTGTAACTGGTCGCACAGCACACAATTTTTTCTTACTTTCGGTAATTTAAAAGTGCATTCCGTTTTTGTTTACCATAATATATTTACAAATCAAATTGGTAAATATTAATTTTTAAAATTTTATATGAGAACAGCCTGAACCCACAATATTTATATTAATTACAACGGTTATCGTCTAAAGTCTTAAATGGCCTGAGTTGCCGAAAAGACTGTGTGAATGTGTGTAAGTGTGAATGAGAAAAAAGTGTGAATGTTTAAAAAAAAAAAAAATTTAATATCAAAAATTTTTTTTCTCGAATCTCGGGGGGGGGGGGGGGGGGGGGGGGGGGAGGGGGGGGGGGTAATTGCCCGCTTTCCCCCCCTTGTATTTGCCCTTGTCCGTGATAAAGTCAAATCAAATTTTTCACAAATCGCTCTAACTATATATATAGAGTAGGCCTAATTTATAAATTCCAAATGTATATTTTAAAAGGAAAAGTAAAGGAAAAATAATTCATTCATTTAAATAATATTCTTGAGATTATTCACTTTATTTTAGAAATAAATATTACATATATAGCTACGAGAAAGTGAAAAATGACAGATTGGGAAATGTCAAATTCAAATGTTTTTCCATTAAATAAATTATTTTGAGTGGTTTTACTTACTTTTTTTTAGTATATAAATAATCAGTAAACTATTAGCTTCTGTTTCTATGAGTTTTTTTTTGAATAAAATTATTATATAATTAATTAACAAAAAAAATCATTTTTTCGCCATGTATTCAATGGAGCGGTCGGAAGAAAGATGGCCGACAATTCTAACGGTCGCTCGTATGGCCAGACTCTGATATACAGGGACTCTATTGATGATATAAATGAATAAAAAATAAAATTTAGCATTATATACTATTTCATTCAACATTTTCACATATATTCCTCACCTATAAGTAATACATAGGTCTATATAAATATTTTTTTTTTTTTTTAATTTATAAATTATTATAATAATTAAGATCATATTTTAATAGATTATTATTACTTAGCATATCAAAATATATACCTAGCTCCGTAGTTTACATAACGCTATTACATGAATTTATTATTCATAAATAATAAATAAAATACTGGAGTATTTGTTATAAATAAATGAATTTATTAATAAAATGTATAAATAATAATAATAACAATATTTTAATGGAATTATTAGCTTTAAATAATAAAATATATTCTTGGCCCCGCCTTTACTCTATATACACCTGTATACGGGTGCGCGCTTGCACTCCGCATTCTATCTCGAGAACGGTTGAAGATACGAAAAAATGCTTGAAATGAAAATTGTAGGTAATTTTATATTCTACAAGTTTCATAATAACCTTAAATGACGTACCTTCCATAGAAAACGAGATATTCACAAAAAACCGATTTTCGTGACCTTTGACCTCGAATAAATTGTGACGCGGACACGATATGATATGAGATTTGTTTCCAATTCTTTAGAATGCCAAAACGAAGGTGTGTACCAATTTTCAGCTTGTTCAGAAAAATTCCGCAGTGAAATGCTAATTTGACTGGACTAAGATACAGTACTTTGAATTAATAATATAAATAAATATTTTATTAGATTTTTTTTTTAGAACATTGAATTGGACAAATAATTGTTTTTTTAGGATTCCTATATAAAAAGGTAAGTTTGTTTTTGTTTTTTTTTATAAAAATAAAATCTTTAAAGACAAAAGAGAAAGCCCGTAATACAGATAGGAGATGAAATAAAATTAGGACCGAAAACAAGTTTTTCTTTTTATTTCATCTTCCAAAATCTTTCAATTTTTCTGGACATTGGAACATTTGCATCAAGGGCCGATCCAAAGGTGTTTCTCGGGGGGGGGGGGGGGGTAATCTGGTGTGACTTGTCGCACAGCACACAATTTTTTCTTAATTTCGGTAATTTAAAGGCGCATTCTGTACTTGTTTGCCAGAATATAAAGACAAATCTAATTTTTAAGTATTAATATTTAAAATTTTACATTAAAAATAAATTTTGATGTGAAAAAAAAGTATTTTGTGTGTGTATGTGTGTGTGTGTTCAATTTTAAGCATGAAAGAATTGAGCTACGAGATTGAGATTTTATATTTAAGTTGGGCACTCTCCTAGAGCGTGAAAATAAGCTTGTAAGGGAAAAGTGAATTAAAGTTAATATGAATAAATTTGAAATCCGTGAGTGCAGTCACAACCCCAGAAAAAATAAAATCGTTTCCTAACCATATAAGGACACGAACTTCTGTGGCAAATTCCCACCCTCTTGGTTAGGAAACAAAATCTTGTTTCTGACCATATAAGGACACGAGCCGCGGAGGCGAGTACCCGCCCCCTTGCTTACTCATCAGAGACTTCAGCTACCCCCATCCCCAAACTTAAAAAGCGAAAAGAAAGGAAAAATCTTTTCCTAACCAAATAAGGACACGAGACTCTCACATCGCATACCCTCTCCACTTTACCCCTGCAGGCAAACGCAAAAAGAAGGGAGCGTGGACCCTATATAAGTTGCTGGCCCGAGGGGCAAAAGATCAGAGAAAATCATCATGAAAAAGCTATCTATCATCATCCACTGTTCAAGGGGGGTCTCTCAGTATTCCATTGGGCCTTGATCAGTATATCATCAGTTGATCACTAAATCATATTTCAGACATCTTTGATGCTGAAGCCATGCCCATCTAGCAAGGGGGGTCTCTAGGTGAATATACCTGCCCCTACTATAATAGATAGCCTCCCTCATTGATCAACTATTCCGAGCAATTCCTAAGTTAATTCCGCACTAAATGGGTCCAAAAAGAACCCCTACTTCAAGCAGTATACGAATATGCCTACGCAAGGCCAACGGGCCTAAACTCTTGTAACCGGACGCTGAATGAAAATTGGATCCTCGCCACTGACAACCCCCAAGATCATCGTCAACAGAACGGAGACCAATTATTGTAATCAGATAAGAACCATTTATATAATCCATTTATAAAAAAAAATGTAAAATAAATAAATATTGATTCAAAGGTGAAATAAATAACTACTGTAAATGTAAAAACTTTTTCAGCAACCCGCGAGGCATAATTATTTAAATTTAATAAAGTATTTTTGTATTTAAAATTTTAAATATTATTTACCTTAATTCCCAGCCATCAAAATAAAAACTAACCAATAGCACATTACAAGCTTTTAATAAAAATTGGCCAAAAAGTAGTAGTACTTTACTGATGTATTTTTTCAGTTTCTCTCATTGCGAGATAGAAAGAGGAATTCGCAAATTTTTTTATTTAAAATTTATCTATTGTCCAACTTCCACATTCTAAGTTGTAAGATGCCCTGTCCAAAAAATCAAAGATAACGTTTTTTTTTTTTTTTTTTTTTTAAATAAGAATCTTTTAACGCCCCGAGATATTATTATAAAGGTATCGGAAAACTCATGTAGTTTTTCAGTTTTTTTTTGATTTTCTTAAAATTTGCTTCAACGATTTTGATTAAACTTCAAAAATCAATTATTTTTTAGATGCTCATTAAAATATATATTTTCATTTTGCCATTGAAATCTTCTGAAGACCACTTTACTCTTGTACTTCATAGGAAAGATAGGAGAAATGGTTGCCATGGTAACAAAATATAAATGTTTTCCCTTGTTTTAAATTTTACATCTTGAATTCGAATGTACCGTACTGTCGGAAACTAAATATATCATATTTAAACTTTCTACCGTGGGCTCTTGTTGAAACATTATTATAATGAGGTGTTCACTCAACTATGAGTTGAAAAATATACACTAGGTTATGTGTTTCAAATTACACTAGTCGACAAAAATGAACTTTTTTTTCTTTCACAAGAATGAAGATATGAAATTATAGAAGTATTTTTCATTCTGAATTCAGATATGTAGTTAGAATTTTTTGCATCAGGCACAGTTTTAGAGATATAGAGCAAAATAGATTTTAATAGAAAAAGTGCTCTAAAACGGCTTTTATTTAGAATGTTCAAATTATTTTTAACGTGACACCCCGTCAAATTATGCAGATAGTTAGAATACATATAAATTTTAAGTTTCATTCCAATCGGAGGTCATTTAGACGTGCCGCAAACGGCTTAAAGTTTCAAAGAATCAAAATTTTCAAGATTTTTTTTGCTTTGGTCACCCCTAATACAATTTTAGATATTCCTGAATGCAAAAAACATATTTATGATATTCTATAGTTCTTTGGCTTTCTAAAAATCATTCATTAATAAAAATCGGCTAATTATTAACGAAACACAAGTACACTCACTGGACGAAAAAGATGGACCTCTTGTTCTTGTAGAAGTATAAAGAAAGATATGAGATTCAAAAATTTTTTTTTTAAAATAATATATAATAAAGTTAGGGCCCGTGACCCGATGGTCAGAGAGGATACATTAGCTTCTCGTGGATAGAAGTTCGCTTTTTAATTCAATTTAAGTCCATTTTTTTCGACCAGTGAGTGTACTTGTGTTTTTTCTTTGCTGGCGTTTTTGTTAATAATTTCGTTAATAATGAGCCGATTTTTATTAATGAATGATTTTTAGAAAGCCAAAGAACTATAGAATATCATAAATATATGTTTTTTGCATTCAGGAATATCTAAAATTGTATTAGGGGTGACCAAAGCAAAAAAAATCTTGAAAATTTTGATTCTTTGAAACTTTAAGCCGTTTGCGGCACGTCTAAATGACCTCCGATTGGAATGAAACTTAAAATTTATATGTATTCTAACTATCTGCATAATTTGACGGGGTGTCACGTTAAAAATAATTTGAACATTCTAAATAAAAGCCGTTTTAGAGCACTTTTTCTATTAAAATCTATTTTGCTCTATATCTCTAAAACTGTCCCTGATGGAAAAAATTCTAACTACATATCTGAATTCAGAATGAAAAAATGCACTAGATTCACTAATCAGATTTCTTGTGAAAAAAACCTTGTCGACTAGTGTTATTTATTAATTAAATCAGTGCATAGGTTAGTAAGTAATAACACTTCCGATGATGATGTAAAAATCGAAATGCGTCAAGTGATTTAATTAATAAATAATTTGAAACACATAACCTAGAGTATATTTTTCAACTCATAGTTGAGTGAACACAACTAAATATATGTCGACACAAAAAATCTGGCGTGACAAGTACACAACACAACTTTCGATTACCGACCAATCACACCAGATTTTTAATGCTATTTTTCATGTTTTATGAGGAATTTCAAAATTTTAAAATCTGATTAACCCACCCAAATTAAACTATGCTTTCCAATTCCTGAAAGAAGGGGTTCTCTACGCCTAATCTGAATCACTCACTGAGTAAAATTTTCTACATTAAAAAAAAAACGAAAATTCATTCATTAGTCCCGGGAGAAATTCAAAATAAGATTGGCTTCTCTAAAGAATGATATTCTACTCCTAATCTCATTTAATGAAAGCCTCGGGAATTTTATTAAAAAAACAAAAACCATGAAAATTCCAAAATTTCGCTTATAAAAGGTCAGACAGATCGAAAGCCTTTTATATAATAGTAATTAAGTAAGGGATTGTTCTAAAAGAAAAAATATTTACATACAAATTTTTTGTTGATACTGTAGATTCGATTTTTCTTAATTTATATCTTAGTTCCTGGTTGACCGAGCCGGAGCTCGGTCTTTTTTTTTTTTTTTTGATAAAATTGGAAAAACCAAAAAAGTACTAGTACTCGGGGGCGCAATTTGATTTATATAGAAAAAATAGAAAAATATTTAAAATTTGAAAGAAATTGTAACGAGAAAACTTGCTCCTCAATGGAAACATCAATAAAAAGCACAAAATAAGAAATAACAGTCCAGGGAGAGCTTTGAGGCACTGAGTGGTCACTTGGAGGAGACAGTGCCTCATAAGAAAACTTTAATAGTATAAGATTTTAGGATTAGTGATATGATTTCCGGAGTGGTATTCTCAGTGGCTATCAGATGACATTTCCTGTACGAATACCTGGAAGCAATAGTCGTCTGCAATCGTATGGTTGTTGTACCCTCTTCCTCTTTCTCTACAACCCCCACCCCCAATCCTCCCCGATCTGTGACAACCTCGAGTCACAATGATATACTCGCTGGCATAGTATGCAAGCTGATCAATACTTTAAGCCTGTTTTGCCCGTATTATTGACCCAAAACTCCCCGACCCAACTCCCCAACTCCCATAGGGAAGCCAAATGGGGGACTGCAATGCGCATGCTCTTTCTGATCCGCCAGGTGGACTCACCACACCACACCATTTTATTATTTCTAGTTTCAAAGTGATACTCTAAACTCCTCTTATACGTAAACACACAATCATATGATTTTTTTGAACTTGTTAATTGCCCTTTTTTGTTTTCTTTCTTTTTTGATTAATTTGCTAATACAAAAAAACATGCATTTGAAATTTGAAAAATGAATTTAATATAAAAATAAAATTTTAATTAAATTCCATATTAGATAGGGCGGGATTTAAGAGTATGACGCCTATAAGATAAAGTCCATTTGCCTCCATCTCTATAGATGATTTTTCCTTATTACATTTGTTTTATACAATGTTTTGATGTGATAACATCTTACAAGTCATGAGTCTATAGTGGCCGGTTAGGGAGGCATGCACGAAAAAGTTTAGCGGCTTGAAAAACTCCTCTGTCTTAAGAGGTATAATTATTATGTTGAATCAAGGGCGGATCCAGAGGTGTTTCTCGGGGGGGGGGGGCTAATCTGGTGTGACTCGTCGCACAGCACCAGGGGTGTATATAGAAATTTTTTTCGGAGGAGGGGCCTGTTCTTAAAAATTTTTCTACGAAAAATTTTGTTTTTCGCGGAACCAAAATTTGGATTATTTTGCGGAACCAAAGATTTTTTCATGTGCCGTTCGCGGAACCAAAAATTTTACATGTGCCGCTTGCGGAACCAAAAATTTTTTCCGCCCGTAAAAATATTTTTCCTTTTTTTTAGAGAGGCAGAATTTTTCCCGCCCGCGGAACCACAAATTTTTCTATGTGCCGTTCGCGGAACCAAAAATTATTTCCGGCCGTCTAAATGTTTTACCTTTTTTTTTAGAGAGGATGGATTTTTCCCGCCCGCGGAACCTTAATTTTATTCATGTCCCGTTCGCGGAACATTTCACTCTTTTGCGGAACCTGGGATTTTCGTGAGAATATAAATACAAATCAAATGTTTAAGTATTAATTTTTTCAATTTTACGTTAAAAATAAATTTTTTGGCGAAAAAAAGGTATTTTTTAAATCTCGGGAGGGGGGGTAATTACCTTCTTTACCCCCCCCCCCCCTTGTATCCGCCCTTGTGTTGAATATACGGTTAGAAGGAATGATTTTTCAACTAAAGATTTCACCATTTATTTTTTTCGTATCCTTTCATTTTACCGCGCTGCTGTAAATTCTAATTTATAAGTTTAAACCCCTGTATATTCCGAACGGCTAATCAGATCAGACTAAATTTGATGTAGAATGAAGAAACAAAAGCCGAGTAATTAACTCTAAAATCAATTTTTTTATGGAAAAACCTCCTTTTTTAGACAAAAAAATATCGAAGACTGTGCAATGCATATCTACTGGATAATATAAGCTACATTAATTCTAAATATATTTTTTTTCTTTTTTTTTTGATATGACGTCATTTTATTGCATGAGAGCACTCGGCGGGAAATCGTTTTTTGAAATTTTAAACCACTTTAGATTCCGAAAGACTAATAAAATCAGACTAAATGGGATGTCAATTTTTGCAGAAAGAAAAACTCTAATTGACTATATAAAAAATCGCTATTACTAAACTCTAAAACAATTAATATTTTCAAAAACCTCATTTTTTAAGCTAAAGTCGCCCTTAAATGGATAAAAGTTTGGACACACCTGTCATATACAGAGGCGTACCGAGGCAGTTGGGGGCCTGGGGCGGCACTAGAAGAGGGGGGCCTAATATTGAATTTTTTTTTGGGGGGTGCTCATTTTTAAATATCCTCCTCCATACACAAAAATATTTTTAAAATATCGTACATCCCTGAACCCCAAGGGCTCCGGGGCCTCTCAAAGAGAAATTTTCTTTTTTTTTATCTAAATTTTTCCGTTTTTTCTTGAGGCCTGAGGGCCCCGGGGCCTCTCAAAGGGAAATTTTCATTAAATTTTGCTTTTTTATCTAAATTTTTCCCTTTTTTACTTGAGGCCTGAGGGCCCCGGGGCCTCTCAAAGGGAAATTTTCATTAAATTTTGCTTTTTTTATCTAAATTTTTCCCTTTTTTACTTGAGGCCTGAGGGCCCCGGGGCCTCTCAAAGGGAAATTTTCATTAAATTTTGCTTTTTTATCTAAATTTTTCCGTTTTTTACTTGAGCCCTGAGGGCCCCGGGGCCTCTCAAAGGGAAATTTTCATTAAATTTTGCTTTTTTAACTAAATTTTTCCCTTTTTTACTTGAGGCCTGAGGGCCCCGGGGCCTCTCAAAGGGAAATTTTCATTAAATTTTGCTTTTTTTATCTAAATTTTTCCGTTTTTTACTTGAGGCCTGAGGGCCCCGGGGCCTCTCAAAGAGAAATTTTCATTAAATTTTGCTTTTTTATCTAAATTTTTCCGTTTTTACTTGAGGCCTGAGGGCCCCGGGCCTCTCAAAGAGAAATTTTCATTAAATTTTGCTTTTTTATCTAAATTTTCCCTTTTTTACTTGAGGCCTGAGGGCCCCGGGGCCTCTCAAAGGGAAATTTTCTTTAAATTTTGTTTTTTTTTTACCTAAATTTTTCCGTTTTTAGGCCTGAGGGTCCCGGGGCCCCTCAAAGGGAAATTTTCATTAAATTTTGTTCTTACTTGAGCCCTGGGGCCTCTCAAAGGGTAATTTTCATTAAATTTTGCTTTTTTTTATCTACATTTTTCCGTTTTTACTTGAGCCCTGAGGGCCCCGGGGCCCTCTCAAAGAGAAATTTTCATTAAATTTTGCTTTTTTTATCTAAATTTTTCCCTTTTTTACTTGAGGCCTGAGGGCCCCGGGGCCTCTCAAAGGGAAATTTTCTTTAAATTTTGTTTTTTTTTACCTAAATTTTTCCGTTTTAGGCCTGAGGGTCCCGGGGCCCCTCAAAGGGAAATTTTCATTAAATTTTGTTCTTACTTGAGCCCTGGGGCCTCTCAAAGGGTAATTTTCATTAAATTTTGCTTTTTTTTATCTACATTTTTCCGTTTTTACTTGAGCCCTGAGGGCCCCGGGCCCTCTCAAAGGGAAATTTTCTTTTAATTTTGTTTTTTTATAAATATGTGGGGGCCTATTCCGGCTCGGGGCCTGGGGCGGACCGCCCCCCACGCCCCCCTCGGACGCCACTGGTCATATATTGTTACAATGAAAATGTATGAATATGTTTGTTAATGAGACGAAAGTACTAGTAAAAAAAAAAATTTTTTTTATATCAAAGGCGCCGTTTTTTAAGTTGTAATATAATTTAAAAGAAAACTATCAATTCCTAGGGCGCCTATGCCAGATTCGAGGGGCGCCAAAGGCTTGATGTGCCTGGGGCAAGGGTGGGGGTGGGGCACCTAGTTACGCTACTGAGTATTAATGGTTCAGTATTACTCCCTCGTCAGTAAGATTTTATTACACAAGGGCTGTAGAAAAATTCATTTCATAAGTATTTTATTGGGAAATTCCACCTTCGGAGAGGAACAATGAGACAAACTGTGGAATTAAATGTAGCCTATATAGATAGATGATCTTTATTTATTTATTTTGCTATGAATATAGACGGAGTTGGTCTGGTCGGTGGTGAGAAGAGCCAGTCACTGCCTGTCCTTGCCATTCTCCTACTTTACCAAGTTGAACGGATTGGAGGGGGTATCAATTGTGCCGTAAGAAGTAAGACCTCCTCTGGTCTCCTCTCTTCGGCCTCCAATCTCCACCTTACTTCCATTTCAACGTCAAGACTGCCAATTTTATTCTCTCTATTTAGACTGAATAATCATTAACTTGTATAATGCTTTGTGATTTCACAATCGTCAACCTGCATAGATCCATTTTCAAATAAAAAATTATGATAAATTAACTATTTCCCGATGTTATATTTAAGTATTTGAGAATTTAATTAAATTTGAATGGTCTGAAAATGTTAACATCAAACAATTTTATTTAAATTCTTGATTCGAAAAATTACTGATTGTTGATTTTATTGCAGGAATGGAAATTTTTTTTTATTTCAAATTTAAAATAAATACCAGAAATAAAGGAAAGAATATAAAATATAGGGTAAGAGAAAGTAAAAATTAAACAGTGTATTCATACTTCACACTAGAAAAGCGAAACTTCTACTCAGTGCCGGATTAAACAAGATGGAGGCTCTTAGGCAGTCAAAATCCCGGGGGCCTGTCAGCTAAGTTATTAGCTGACAGGGCCCCTGAAAATTTTAATATTTTTATATAATTATTAATTTAATCAAGACATTGATAAAGGAAGTCTGGCCGTATCAAAAAAATGCTTACTTAAGGTCTAGACAAAAGAAAGATCAGATTCTTTCGCATTAATAATAAAACTTGTTATCATCAAAATCAAATAGCGCCTGGAAAGAAAGGCATAGGAGGCTTCTCCCGATATACGACTCTGCTGAGTTGATAGAAGTCACCTGCAAAGCAATATGAACTGTCGAGTTGCACCTAGACGTCAACAAAATTAATACAGAATATGCATTTACCATGGGACCTTATGTCCCCACCATCAATTAGATGGTTATATAAGCTCCAGGACGGACAAAGTAATCAGTATTGCCTCCCGACTCACGTAACGTAACGTACTGCACATTTATATCTTATACAGAGAGCATAATCTCCCTCTTCAACGAACGTGTATATATATACTGTTACATTTCATTCTTTAAGTTTATAATAAATCTTTTAAACTTTTAAAAACCTCTTTTATTGAATCTTCTGGTTCCAAGTAACCAACGGAATACTTGGTGGTGGCGGCGATACCAACAACATCGGTGAGCAACAGCAACGAAGGGAACCAGACATAACAAATTTTAACAATATGATTTTATTACATAACAATTTTAGAGCCCCCCCCCCCTTCCAGAATTGTTCAAAATGTCCTTACCGAGCTCGTGGAAAAATCGAAATGTTTATAGTCTACATTTTAAAAATTTAAAAAAAGCATTTCCTATTGAATAAAACATATTTGCTCAGGGGCCCACATCTTGTGGGTACGTGGATGGCGACAACGAGCTACCCGAGCTGGAACTGGCAGTCCTATTCTTTTATGTCAGTCCCCTCTTTCTATATTTTCAACAGGCGTCAGACCGTGCGACGGGCCGGCCTGTTCTATTTCTTCCGCTCGCAAAAAAACCATTCCGCCGACCCCGCAACGCGGGAATAATTACGGCAAAGAAAGAAGAAGAAGATTGAATAAAACATATACGAGTAGCGGGCTGTAATTCCCTGCTTGATGGCTGAAATTTTCGGATTAAGGGCGAAAAGCGACCCTTCCCATGCGAGCTCTAGGCGGTAGATGCAAATTGCCAGGATGAGACACCACGACTTGGCTAATAGGCACTTTAAGAATGGTGAACTACTGCCTAATACCTTTGATCCATGTTTCTGGTGTCTAGTCATAGCGTAGATACGGGCCCTGGACAAGAATTCTGGGTCTCTTCTTTCTCTTCTCTTCATTCTCTTCCGCCTTTTCTTCTTCCTTAACCCAAATTCCCACAGCCAATCCAGCAATTTTTCCAATTCCTTACCTAAAATCCAGCCAAACAATCCAACAAAATTTCTAATTATATTATAAGGACATCGGCCAAAAAAATGAATACTTTTGCGTATTATCCGTTTATTTGTAGATATTTCGATTCTAATGGTATTGAATAACGATTTGCAAAACATTGTATTGAGGATGATTCAATACCATTAGAATCGAAATATCTACAAATAAACGGATAATACGCAAAAGTATTCATTTTTTTGGCCGATGTCCTTATAATATAATTGATCATTCTTACGGCCATCTACTAACAATCTACAAAATTTCTAATTCCCTTACCTCCATAAAAAACAAAATTAACAATATTCTCATGGAATCAGCGAGAGTAAAATTTTCCCTCCCGTTCGGATCTCCGGGTGGAGGCTACTTCCGCGGGTTCTATGAGGAAAATCCTCTTAAATTTCCAAACCAGAATTTCAAAATTCAGTTCACTAATATTGGCGGTCTTAATTCAAACCTTAATGCGGTTCACCACCATCTCGAACGAGTCAAGCTCCAAATCCTTGTTCTTGAAGAAACCCAGATCTCAGTAACCAACTCAGAAGCCCCTCACCTTAATTAGCCTAACTACCATATCCTTAATAAGTTTCGCTTTAAGGCAGACATCTGCGCCTATGTAAGATCAGATGTCTCTTGTAGGAGAATGCAAGAGCTCAAGACTGATGATTTATATAAACTATGGCTCAAAATCTCAGCCAAATCATCGAATCATTTCTCAAGCTGTATCTATCGTTCCCCCAACGCTAGGAACCATACTTTTATTTTTAGAACGCCTCACAGAATGTGTCAATACTATCCAAACCAAATTCCCGTCACACGAAATTTCCTTCCTATGAGAATTCAACTTTCACCACAAAGATTGGCTGAAATACTCGGGCACCACCTATACTGTAGGGAGAGCAGCCAAGAATTTTTACGATTCTTGCGATCGCACCCATATCATTGGTGAACCCACTCGTGTCCCAGACAATCCAACACATTCACCCTATCTTCTAGACCTATTTATTGCCTCCAACCCACTCTCTTGCTTCCCTTCAGTACCCCCCCCCCGCTTGGCACTTCCGTCCACTCTCTAGTCACGGTAATATTCAAGATATCTCTCGCTAACCACCTAAAACGCAATCCTTCTCGGAAAATTTGGAAATTCCACTTAGCCCAATGGGATGACCTCTTCTATTCTCTCTTCGGGGTTAACAGGCGGGCTCTATCACATAAGTCGTAATCATGGGGATCGAAATGTACATGTACAGGTCATTGCTTGTCGCACCAGATTCACATGGTCCTGCAACTAGAGATGGGCATTTCGTTCGCGAACGGGTCGTTGAAGTGAAAGGGAGTGAACAGGTGGCGCTTTTAACCGTTCGCCGTTCGGTGGTCCTCAGTTCGTTGCTTTAACCTGTCTTCGGCGAACTGCCTCCGTTCATTTGTTTTGCCCTTTCGTTCGGCGAACGTTCGTTCACCGCTGTTCGTTTGGTTTATCCGTTCTTCGGCGAATGGCCGTTCGCCTGTCCTCCGTTCGTTCGGCGAACGGCCCACAGTGGGGAAAACGCGGAAATAAATCAAAAATCAAAAATCTGTTTCTGGAGTTGAATGTTATGGTTTTTTATTCTTGAGTAGTCAAAGAATTAAAACCTATTCGCTTCATCCATGGAAAGAATTTTCTGTAACTGATATGATGAAATTTACATGGTGTAAAATTATAGCATTTTGTTTTCAACTTAACTTTCAGCCCGCTGCAGCATGTTTGATTGAAAAGTATGTGTGCCCCAATATGTGCATAATATTGAAGCATCATTTTATTACAGTGGCCGTCACCTAAGAAACCAATAAATCTCCGAAACCTTAACACAATGAAGACCAAATTTGAAGCATGATTACTGAACTTTATCTTGCATTAAGTTTGCATTCATTGATCTAGAATCATAATATATCAAAGAATATTCTCCTTTAATTTCATTTGCCTATTCCTGCCTATTAGGAAGTTATTGTCATTTATGTAAAATTTTTGCCTAAGAGTTCAATTGAAGACTACAAAGACTTCAGGCTGAACTACGCTAGAAAAAATTCTCGCATATCCACAAATGAAGATATATTCCACAGGATATTAGAAATATCTGACCCTTTTATTTCTAGCTTGCGACCCGAACCAAAAAAAAATAAAAATAAGTGCAGAAGCTTCAGATTTATTATTTAATAGGTAGGCTACCTACTTAAGTATTTTTTTAATAAAAACTTGTTTTTAACCAAATCTCAATGTTTTTATAATCCTATAAATCTCAGTACCGTGGAACTAATAATCTCTGCAATAATGATGAGTGATTACCCTATGCATTTTTTCATACTAAATCGATTGAGACCAACAGCAAGTCGATAGGATCATCCGTTAAAAAGATATTGAATTTTTTCCGCTTTTTGGCCATTTTGCCCCACTGTGCGCGGCGGGTTCGGACCCCAGGGAGTCCGATGATTTTATTTAAGCCATTTGGATACCAAATGCATATCATTTTACCTTTTTTTTAGTAAATCTTTCTTTAATTGTCGCACCCTGATATCTGCTGCCCGGGGCACATGCCCCCACTGCCCCACAGTGGGCCAGAAAACCAATTTAGGGCGCCAAAATTCTGATTTTTGGTTTATAGGGGTTTTTGAACCGCTGAGTCCATTTTTGAACTTATTTTTGCGAAAAAACCAAATGGGGTACCAGGGGGGGGGGCAAAATTCAAAATTTTGGAATTTTTCGTGTTGGGTATCAAAATATATGTTTTTTGACGCGCAGAGTCAATTTTTTACAAATATTTTTGCGAAAAAACCAAATGGGGTACCAGGGGGAGGGGGCAAATTTCAAAATTTTGGAATTTTTCGTGTCGGGTATCAAAATATATGTTTTTTGACGCGCTGAGTCTATTTTTACAAATATTTCTGCGAAAAAACCAAATGGGGTACTAGGGGGAGGGGGCAGATTTCAAAATTTTGGAATATTTCTTGTAGGGTATCAAAATATATGTTCTTTGAGGCGCTGAGTCCATTTTTGGCCACATTTTTGCAAAAAAAAATGTGACCAAAGAAGGGGAGCAAATCATTCATTTTGGAATTTTGTGGGGTGATTGAAATGCGTCTGTGGTGTGTCGGGACCTTTGTTCGGCACTGGGGGGAATTCCCAGCGGGCCTGGCATTGTCACAGTTTTTGACTTAAGGCACGTCCTGGTAATTTGGGAAATTCCCCATACACGCACATTTTCACTTTATATTACACTTTATATTACCATAAAATTACTTTTATTAATTCTATCTACAATATATCTTGTATGTAACTTATGTTTCTTAATTTTATCATTGATCTTATTATAATTATTTGTTAATTTGTGCGCATATGATGTAAGAAAAACTAATTTTCTTTCTTTTGACTGTAAACTCACTCGCTCCTTTCTGTTATTGATTGTAGCCCTGATGATGGTCGTATATCTGACCGAAACGTCGGCTTGAAGTGATTATTAAACGAAATAAACCTAGCTGCAAACGCTCTTTTCTTTCTTCCTTATTACGAGATCTACTCAGCTATCCACCTCACTTTAACATTTTACTTTTCTTTTTTTTTTAATTTTTTTCGCCCTGGCCGAAACCGTAACCGAAACCGAATATTCGGTCGGTTCTTAATCAAAATACAAAAAGGAATCAAATTATTAATTTAGCAAGTTATGTAACTGAATTTCAACAATAAAAATCATGATCGCAGGAAGAACTAGAATTTACACAATAGTAATCACTTATTTAGTGGTATAAATCACATTTTATGGATTTGGGGCAAAAACGGGCAAAATGTACGAAATGTAGGTGATAGTACGGGCTTTAAGGAACAACTTTTATTTGAAAAGTTTTGGCGGGAAATGGAGGGACATTTTTGTAGCACTACATATAGCCAGTTATAAGGGACAAAAAAGTACTTATTTCAACTGCAAATTTTCAAACTACCAATTAAATTATAGCAATGGACGAGCACAGATTCGTATTCAGGATGAAAAATTCAATAGGACACCATGTTTATTAATTTCAAAACACTGGAACAAGTCACCGTAACACGCGCTTGAAAAAACACATACAAATTCACAATGCAAATTGCTGTCAATAACCGCCACTTTATCGCGTCTTCAAAGCAACTAGATGTACTTCGGGCGAGTTGATATTTGCGGTACTAGAAGCCTTCAAGGTCATAGTACATCAGGTCATAGCTAGTTTGTCTCTCTGGTACATTTCGTTTTTTTCGACTTTTGGCGCCCTAAATTGGTTTTCTGGCCCACTGTGTGCCCCCCTCTAGATCCGGCCTTGGAAATGTCTGTTCATAAATAACGGTTATCGTCAAGTCTTATATGGCCTAAGTTGCCGAAAAAGACTGTGTGCATGTGTGTGTGAATGAGAAAAAAGTTAAAAAAGAAAACGAAAAAACTTGTTCAATGAGAGGGGGGTGGGGGAAGAGACATTGAAAAAAGAACGACAACGGGTCGTGGAGAACGGGTGGTTTCAGAGATCGAACGGCGAACGACCCGTTCTTCAAAAAGAACAATTTTGCCCATCTCTACCTGCAACAAAAGTTTTTTCAAATTAGAACATTTTATTTTACAAGTATTGAGGAAGCAGGAAGTAAAATAACAGATAATAATGACCAACTTGACTTTTTTTTTTTTTAATGTCGTCAAGACATTAAAAAAAAAAAAAAAAAAAAATTAGCTACATAATCTTAATTGGCATAATTGTTATGTATAAAAATTCTTTAAAATATATAGGCGTATATTAAAAAAAGAAAAAATTTTTTTTTTAGATCGAAATTTAAAATTTTAAAGATATACAGTCTGTTTCTTCACTTCTAGCCCTCTAGTAAATTTTGCCGACCGATAATAAAACACAGGTATAATAAACAAGAACTTTTTCTTCGAGTAAAAATAAAAAAAGTTTTGTTTTTTCATATAATTATATAATTAATTATCCGAAAAGGAAGTAGTTTTGTGAATTTAGAAACTTAACAAAGGTATGATTTTTATGAATTAAAATAAATATTAAAAAGTAAATTTATAAATCCAAATTCAAGATATTTAATTTTTTTAAAAAAATTTAAAGATTTGATACATTTTATTTTATTAGGTTTATGCCGGGTTGAAAGAACGTATTTAACGTTTCGTTAAACGTTTTTGGTGCATTAAACCTTCCGCTAAATAATTTTGGGTTGCAAGTAGGGCTGGACGGTAAACCGGTTTACCGGAAAAAACCGGTAAAAATTTTTTACCGAAAACGCGGTAACGAACCTCTAATTCGGTAAAAACCGGTTTTTTTTTCGAAAGTCGGTAAAAACCTATTTTTTCGGGCGGTAAAAAATTTTGGTTCGGCGAGAAAAAAATGTTCCGCGGCGGCAAACCAAATTGTGGTTCCGCGGCGGCAAAAAATTGGCGTCTCTAAAAAAAAGGTAAAATATTTTTCCGGCCGGGAAAAAATTTTAGTTCCGCGAAAAAAAAAAAATGTTTCGGCAAAAAATTGGCGTCTCTAAAAAAAAGGTAAAATATTTTTCCGGGCGGGGAAAAATTTTGGTTCCGCGAAAAAAAAAAAAAATGTTTCGGCAAAAAATTGGCGTCTCTAAAAAAAAAGGTAAAATATTTTTCCGGCCGGGGAAAAATTTTGGTTCCGCAAAAAAAAAAATGTTCCGCGGCGGCAAACTTTGGTTCCGCGGGCGGTAAAAAATTTTTACCGACTTTCGAGAAAAACCGGTTTTTTTTTCATTATCGAGGTCGGTAATGAAAATCCATTACCGACCAGCCCTAGTTGCAAGAACGTATTTATAGGTGATTGGTTCGTAAAAGCTGCCTTTAAACTAAAGGTTGAAATTCGAACCTTAAAAATATAAAGTATCCACTAACCTGATTTGTTTCATTGAAATAAAAAAGAATTTGGTGACATGGGCGTCCGCAGGGGGGGCAACCAGGCACTTGCCCCCCCTGGAAAATTAAAATGATACAAAAAAATGTATAAAACAAAGAAAAAAATACAAAAAATCTTTCACAGTAAACATCCACCTTGCCGCGGTTTGAAAGCTTTAAATACTAAGGGATGTATAACATTATTAATATCAAAATACGTTTTTTTTAACTTATCTTGAAGTGACTTGCCCCCCCTGCAAAAAATCCTTGCCCCCCCTGCAAAAAACCTGCGGACGCCCATGTTTGGTGACTATATTATCACGAGAGAGAAGGAATATATTATATAAATACATTAATTTAATTGAGTTCTCTCTAGTTTCTCGAACGTATTAAGCGATATTATTAATTATTATAGATATTCACCTGACGAAGAGAAAAAGTGAGGTTATAGTATATTCCAAGTTTCTTTATAATTTAACATCTAACAGCCAGAGCTACCAATCTATTTATTATTTTTATTTTACAATATTTAAATATTTGAGCATTTTATATTTTTTAACCTAATATTAACGATTAAAATTTAAACAATACTAATATACCGTAACTATTTTTATTTATTTTATAATTTTGGTACTATTATAAATTATACAATTTGACAATGCGCCTTTGCGGCCTTTGTGGCCAACTGCATAGAAAGATGTTATTTTCGCTGGCCCAATCGTTTTGCATCTATCTATATATCTTAACAGTAGGGAATAGTCAGGGATGGGCGTTAATCACTTACATATATTTGAAATACAAGATACCAAATACAATATTAATTGGTATCTTGTAACTCGTTACAGCATAGGCAAAGTAATTGCTATCTTGTATTTCGTTACATTTTTTTAGTAATTGGTATCTGAAATTCGAGATACCAAATATTTTTTTTTTTTTAATTTGCCGCCGTATAAAAAGTCTTGCAGAGGGAGCTGAAATCTTTTTAATTTATTTAATATTACTGTATGTAATCGTCGTGTGGGTTCTCTGCTCCGAATCTTACTTGTTAGTAAAAACCAGTAACGAGAAGTCAATCAATCGGCCAAATTTTCACTCTTCGTTAAAAAACTTTTATGCTTTCTTCTTTCAACCAGCTCTCAACGACTAAATCTGTTCTTCTGCCCCAGTTGAAAGATTGTTTTCATTTGCGGCTTTATTCATTCTCCATCAAGGTCCAGATTATCCGACAAAACATTTGAAAACTTGATTTTTTTGAAACCTTTTCATATTTTTATAAATAAATTTTTTTAATATAATGATTAATTTTATTGTTTTCGATTTTCCAAAGGTATTTTCCAATCAGCGTTGGGCTAATTGTCTACGCAATTGTCTACGCGTAGACAATGTATGTAGACAAATGAACAATATCCATGTAGACAAAGTAGACAATGTAGACAATTAAAATTTAAAAATTTGGCGGGACTAACAACACCATAATTTTTTATGTATCGTAATAAATATAATTTTTTGATACTAATATACACGAAATCAATAGGTAAAGAGTGCTTTTACAATTTTTCTATTCCACTTTAAGCAAGAATATTGGAGTAATGAACACTAAATAAATTGTATATATATATTTATAAAATTTAGTGTTCCTTACTCCAATATTCTCGCTTAAAGTGGAATATCAAATATAGGGAGATATTGGGTGAAAAAGAACATCTGCCAGCGTTGATAATGGCGGTATTCTTAATTTTAAATGATTTTTATTTGAATTTGATATTAGAAGCTGTATTATGCAGGTTTTTTTTGCAAAAAAGACACACTGCAACATAATTCAAATTTTAATTCATTAAAATGTCTGTTTATTGGTCTTCCGCGTTTAGACATTTTTATGTATATGAATTTCTAGGCTGTTTCTAGAAATGACAGATCACTGATCTGAGATGAGAGCCAATGAAAACAAGCGCTGAGCCATTTGTCTTCATTGGATACTTTGTCTAGGGATTTGTCTACGTCACGAAGTAGACAAATCAAAATATGCTTAATTTGCCCAACACTGTTTCCAATATAAGTTTAGCTGCCACTTTCCTAAACTAAATTTATTTAGGGTTCCAGAATTGCCCCACCAAAAAGAATTTTAAAATCAAGGAAAAATTTGTTTGTAATTGGTATTTTCAATGTATTTGAAATACGTAATTGGTATCTTGTATCTCGTTACACAAACCCGTGAATAATTGGTATCTTGTATTTCGTTACAAAAATCTGAAGTAATTGGTATTTTGTATCTCGTTACTCAAAATCGAGTAATTTGCCCATCCCTGGGAATAGTTAAGGGTTCCTTTGAAGTTGCTTTAGCAACAGCCTATAATTTTAAAGCCCAAAGCGATCTTTACTAACAGACTTTAAAAATTTTCAGAACTGTTTTCTTGCAGCTCGGCATTAGCATTCCAACATGTCAATCGCTCCTAATATATTCAGAAATTTTTTTCATATATTAATATTGTTCTATTTTTAATGAATTTTTTTTTAAATCATAAATAAATTAATCATCTTTCTGAATATATTTTTGTTTTTCTTTTATTTCAGTTATTTATTTTTAAATAAATTTTTTTTGTAAGTAAAAAAAAATCAATATAATTTTTTTTCAATTTCAAAAAAGTATATGGGATCCCTAACAACATCAATAGATTCTGAAACTAGAATACATGTAGAACATAAATCCATCGGAACTTTCTGCCCGAATTCGCCCGCCGATTTTTTATTAATTTTTTTAAATCGGCAGAAAAACAAATGATTTCCGTCAAACCATATGAACTTCTTGCTGCTTTACTAATAATATTGAAACATGACAAAGGGCTGACTGACAAAATAAAACCTAGCTATTATTAGTATGACCATAAAATTTTATGGAAGCCTCTTATGGGGCCTCAGATTTTGAAATCTTTTGAAAAAATAATCTATGAAAAGGGAATAACCAATTTTTGAAAATTTCATCTTTTTTTGTTCATATTCTTATTAACATTATTGGAATGACTATATTATATTTGTATACAAGTGGCAGAAGCCCCCTGGACCCCCTTGCTAGCCTTCGGCGCAAGTTTATTCTTGCTCACTGTTTGGAAATTTTGCACTTGCTCGCCTTCGGCGCAAAATTTTAAGATTTTAAATTTCCCTCTCTGACTTGAAGTTTAAAATTTCCCTTACTGACTCCACTTCTTCTGTCTTTGGCCAATTAGCTAGAGAGAGTGGTAAACTGGTATATAAAATGGAAGTCAGCCGCTAGTGCTTTATATTATAGTAAAGATATTTATTTTTAATTTTATATTAATATATTTTTTTTTAATTTTTTATTTTTAAAATTAAAAGTGACTGATGGGCATGGGCGTAACTAGGGAATTTGGCTGGGCCCAGCCATCCTGGGGTGGGGCCATGGGCCCCGGGGGACCTGAATGGCCCCATATTGTTTCAATTTTTCTTTGGGCGGGGATCCTTCTGGGGGGGGAGGGCGGCACCAGTTTTCTGGGGGGCCGGGACCCCCCTAGTTACACCCATGCTGATGGGTAGTTTACCCCATCTATATTCGAGTATGTTGTAAAAATAAATGACATTTTTGTAACGAGTATCCTTTAAAATGTATATAAAGACATATTGCTTGTAATTATCAAAACAAAAAAAAATGTTGCCCCTTTGAGTAAGGGGTAGTTCACTCCACTTATGTTTTTTGTTAAAATAGATGCATCTTTGGAATCAGCATCCATTAAAATATATATAAAGACAAATTGCTTGTAATTATCAAAAAAAAAAAAGAAATTTTTTGACCCCTTTAGCAAGGGGTAGTTCCCAGGTATGTTTTTTGTAACAATAAATGTCATTTTTGTAATCCGCATATTTTTTTTTGTGTTTTATTTTATAATTCACATCTTATAATTTTTTTTTCAACTTTGTCAAGGGGTAATTTCAACCTCTTTCAGTAAAATATGAAAATATTGAAGGGTATAGAAGAACATATTGATTCTGTATGTATAGTTTTAATTTTGTAAAAATCCGCCTAAAAAAAGATAATTTTGGCGTTTTTTTCGGGGTGAGCGCCCCTTTCGCCCCCACCTAGTTACGCTACTGAGTAGAAATCTTCATCTATCCTCAGGGGATGCCGTGAATTTCAATGGAGTTTCTATTTGTGAGAATACTCTGCTCACAGACCGTTTTTCGTTCGACCTTTTTTTTTTTTAGTATTCGAATTTCGTTCGGGCTTTTTTTTTGGTAATTTTTCTCCGGATTTGTGATATAAAATGAATTTATTATGAAATAAAAAAAGCCGTAGATTTTGGGAAAAAGCGGATGCCCGAGGGGCGCCAAAAGCTTGATACGCCTGGGGCGGGGGGGGGGCGAGCGCCCCCCTTCGTCCCCACCTAGATACGCTACTGAGTACAAGCCCTTCTTTTGCATGGCAACTCCACAATTCATACACTGCAGCATGACTATGTGTATTCGTATAGATATAAAATTAATACAGAATATAGATAAAAAATTAAATATTTAAAAATAATATAGAAACTGGAGAGCGGTAGCTCGGCGCGTACGCTCGCTAGCACGCACGGAGAGCAAAAAAAGAGAGAGAAAATATTGGATTCATGCCAAAAATTCAATGTCGAGATTTTGATGGAAATTACGTTTTGAGATCACCTGTATCCAAAAATGTGGGCCCCGCAAAAACCACTTTACATTTGTACCTGCCTCTGTGTGTCTGTCTGACTATGAACAAAATATCTCAAGAATGAAAAGAGCAAGGAGGGAGTTGAGTTTGTCTTATGTTGGTGTGAGTACATATGGAAGAATCGCTCCTGCTTTTTTGTGAAAATCATTGGGATAATTTGAGGGAGTTTTTACGAATTTGAGGTCATCTGGGGGAGGAAATACGCCAATTGGCGGAGTGGCTCTTCGGTCCAGCCAGCGGTTAAAGCCCGATCGGAGCTTTTTTGGTGAAGTATATAGAAATTTTTTATTTTGTCTTGTTTTCTTGGACAAATACTAAAATAGAAAAAGAGGAAATGAGAAGTATTGGACTTATCGCTTTCATCGAAATCAGCCAAAAGTGGCTGTCAATATTGGAATTAGAGAGAGGAGAGAAAGAAGAGGGAAAAAAGGAGGAATATATGAAGCATACGTAAAACACGTCACAAGAGATCCAGGGGCCCCCCTCCTAGGTTAGCCACGCGGAAGGCCCGGCGCAGTGCAAAGACTTCCCTTCTCTTCCCTTCCCCTCCCTTCTCGACTGCGCCTAGAGACGAGGACTTGTGGGCGAGAGCGGTGCGGAGTGTTGCCGAGCTGCTGGGCGCTGGTAAATTATACTGAACTATTTCGACTGAACCTTAGTAAGGGCCAAATATGAGGGCGGAGGAGGAGGGGAGGGGAGAGAGACGGAAGATCGGATAAGAAGACACAGGAACAACTGAACGAGGGAAAGGTGAATCCCCCCAGAGGTGCAAATAGCTAAGAGAAGAAAGAAGGAAGAGATGTCAGTCCAGTCCTACTTAGAGGAAATGTTGGGGGAATTTCACAAAAGCAGAGAAGAGATGAACATGAAATTGGATGGAGTACTTGAGGAGATGAGACTAAACAGAAGAGAGATTAATGAAGAATTTGGAAGACTGAATATGAGAATGGAGAAGATTGAAAGAGGCATGGAATCAGACAAAAAGGAAAGTGGAAGTGTGACCAAAGAAATACAAGAAGACATTGTACGAATACAGGAGGAGGTGAGGGAGCTGAGATCCGGGAGGATGGCGGCCGCTCCGGAATCCTTGGAAAAAATGAGGGGATATGGATTGTATGAGGTTGACGCTGGAAGAATTGAAAAATAAGGAAAGGAAATTTAATCTAATTGTGAATGGGTTGCCGGAAGAAGAGAGGGAGAGTAATAAGGAAACAAAGAAGAGTCTGGAAAGATTGCTTTCAGAGAAGCTCGAAATCCAAAACACAAAAATTAAGAAAGTATTGGTTTCATGTCAAAAATTCGATGTCGAGATTTTGATGGATCTTCACGTTTTGAGGTCCCCTGAATCCAAAAAAGTGGTTTTAGCGACATGGTCTGTCTGTCTGTGTGTGTGTGTGTGTGTGTCTGTGTGTGTTCAATTTTAAGCATGAAGGAATTGAGCTAGGAGGCTGAAATTTTATATTTAAGTTAAACACCCCCGGGACCGACAAAATAAGCTTTTAATCAAAATCGGCCAAAAAGTACTAGTACTTTACTGATGTACTTTTTCAGTTTTTTTCGATTTTCTCAAAATTCGCTCTAACGATTTTGATTAAAATTCAAAAATCAATTATTTTTTAGATGCTCTTTCAAATGTATATTCTCGTTTTGCCCTCAAAATTGTTTGAAGCACACTTTACTCTTGTGCTTCATAGGAAAGATAGGGGAAATGGTTGCCATGGTAACGGAATTTAAATCTTTTTCTTTTTATTAGATTAAAAATCAATTATTATTTAAATTCCCATTTATTTTTATTTTATTTCTGCCTGTAATTGTTTCGGAGAAAACATATATATCTCTCTCTCACAAAATTATCTTCTCTCTTTCTACGCGTTTTCCTAATCTTCGCATTTGACCAATGTTAATTTCCTATAGGGATTTGTATGTTAATTTCGATTCAAAAGGGGGTCCCCCTTTGGAACTTTTTACGCATTTAAAATTTTTTTTTCCAATTCTTATGAAATTTTGTATTTATTTACGAATCTATATTGTGTATAAAATGTCCAAATATGAGATTAAAATTTTGAAAAATAACCATAGTTTATTTGAAGCAGTCAACATTTAAAATGCAAGTTTGAAACTAAGGTGCTATGGGAAACTAAATATATCTCGACACAAAAAATCTGGTGTGACCAGCACGGTGCGCAACTTTCTCTTACCGAAGGGTAAGAGAAAGTTGTGTGCTGTGCGCCAGTCACACCAGATTTTTATATATCAATTAAAAATAAAAAAATATTAATAATGATAATTATTTTAATAAACTTAATCGAAGGAACAGGATGTATTCGCCGCTCGTGGATCTAGGTGAGTAAATTTTGGTATATATATATATGAAATATATATAATTTTTTTAAAATAAAATTACAGTTTTCAATTATAATTTTATTTTATTTCAGCTTTTCTTGGCCAACGGACGCGTATTACGTTTCGACTCTCTTATTGAGTCATCCTCAGGGCCTACAATAATAAATACAAGAATGATTATCTTTTGTCATGTTCAAGTCCATTATGTAATTTTACAATTTATACTTATTCAAAATCGAGATGATTTTTTGTTATTTTTTATTTAAAATATGTTAATGAATATAATTTTAATTCTATTATAAGTGTTTCTTATTATTATCAATATTTGTTAATCAATTAATTCTTTAAAAACATTATTTACCTCAAAAAGGTGATAGGTTCTCCTTATTTTTAATTTTCACTTTACAATTTATAATTATACAAACAACAGGGGCGTATATAGAAATTTTTTTCGGGGGGGGGGGGCCCCGAACTGAAAATTTCCTGCGGAAAATTTTTTTTTTAAGAAACTAAATTTTTTTTCACACGAAATTTTTTGCGGAAAATTTTTTACTTTGCGGAACCAAAGTTTTCCATCCTGCGGAAAAATTTGTTGCGCTGATGTCTGTATATCCCTATATATGTATGTGTTTGGGAAATTTGGGGGGGGGGGGCCGGGCCCCCTCGCCCCCCCCCCCCTTATATACGCCCCTGACAAACAATAATCAGTGTATTACTTTATATTCATATATTAGGCCTTCTTCCCGATATATATTAATATTTTAATTAATTTTTATTTAATTAACACACTTAAAATCGAATAAAGACGATCGAACATTTGGTTATGTTGGGGTGTGTTGTGTGTTGCACACAAATTATTGAAAAAAGAAACGAAATGCGTTAAACGATTAACAAGGAATTTAATTTAAACAATTATAAACATAACGAAAATAAACATAACAAACATAACATAACAACAACACGTGGTTTGATGCTTTGGCGTTGGCTTCCAGGAGAAGTGTGTGCCTTCAGGTGTAAACAAAAACTCAGAGCGAGCCACGTGTGTGACCAGCTAACTTGCTCCCTGGTTTCCTACCAACTTTGGTATATATATAATACAAACAAGAATTAATTTTATAAAATTAGGAAAAATGGTTAATTGTATTTTATATTTATATATATTTATTTTTAATATTATTTTAGGGGTGAATTTATTTTGATAAATAAAAATAATTTTTTTACTGTTTCCCGAGGTGTAGTTTAAGGCGCTAAATTTAATTTAAGGCGCTAAATTTAATTTTGAGATGGCCGCCACAGTTATTTCAGATGTTTTTTATTTTTATGACACACAGTTTTACCATATAATTTTTCCTTACAACCCAAAAATATTTTATTAATCATTCAAACAATTCAAGTCTAAGATGTTGATTCTATCCAGATAAACTTTAATAGAATATATGTTGTGATTTTTTTCATTTAATTTTAAAAACTTTTTCTTTCTACTACTAAATATGTTTTCAGCACTGATGGCGGAAAATTCAAATTCAACATTTTATTCTAGACTATTCTAAGGTATCTTTTTTTAGGTGTTAAGAGTTTTTATTCATTAACCTGACTTAAACCATTGATCAAAATTAATGTCCATTCTCACACGATTATTATCGAATACTCAATGTTTTTTTTACTATAAAAAACTTTTTCTAGTTTTTTTATTATGTGTCCACAGGGCCGTTCCTGGCGGGCGTGCCCTCCGTGCCAGCACGGAGGCGCAAGTCCCAAAGGGCGCCGGAGGCGCCTTCCAAAGGGCGCCGGTGGCGCCTTCCAAATGAAGGCGAAGACGAAAAGCCAAAGGGCATTTTCGTGCCTGGGTCCTTGGTCCGTCGCAAGTGAGAAAAATTTATTTCAAAAGAATTGGCTGCCAATCATTTGAAATAATTGGCGTAACTATATTGAATGGCGCCCCCCCCCCGCGGGTACAAGAATGTCGCCCCCCTCCAAAAAAAAAATAAAAAAAAAATTGTTAAATAAATGTAAATTTTAAATAACTTTTTTATTTAAAAAAATAAAAGGGGAATGAATGACTTCCCCGAGACTTTCTCGTTTATTCTTTTGGAATTACGTCTGGGTGTGTGTGTGTGTGAACACGATTGCTTAAAAACCAAAGCAGCTAGATCGATGAAATTTGGTATATGCTCCTTACACTAATATTGTAGATTTCTATCAACTTTTGGAGTAAATACGTCACTTGGAAGTAGTACTTTACCTAATAAGTTTTTTCAGAAATTTCGAAATTTTCAATTTGTTTGTTATATTATGATAAAATACTTAATTTTAAAAAGTTTTTATTCTTTGATATTTTTTTGAAAACTGAATAGTTTTTGAAATAATCAACGAAGAAAAAGAAAATTTTCGTTAAATTTGAAAAAAAATTCAAAACAAAATCATACAGGTGTCATTAAAAAAACATGTAAATATAAAAGAATGAATTTGCTTCACAAATTCATTTGTTTATATTTACATGTTTTTAGATCTCACTGTACGTAGTACTAAGGTAAAGAGAGCTTATGTAGAGACTCCGGTGTCTGTCTGTCCGACCGTCCGTCGGTCTGTACACAAAAAAAGTACGGCCTGAACTAAAGGTCGTAGAAAAATAATACTTACATATACCGATTCAGCATAAAAAACTGGTCCAGGGAAATACGTTTTGGTTGCTAGCACTTCCGGTTTTTTAAATATTTAACATTTTTTAATTTTACATTTAGGTCATTCCACGTCAGTTCAACCAGGCCATTTCACCCAAAATCTCAGATTTTTATGAAACTTGGTATGTTTGTTCTATATATAAAGATAAGTAACAGCAACAAATTTCAATTTTTTATCTCACTTAGTTTTCGAGTTATGGCACTTAAAGTTTTGATTTTTTCACCTTCCGCGGCATGGACAATGCCAAACAAAATGTGACATGGAAGAGAAAATAATTTCTCATTTATTTATTTGACCACCAATCTAGATGAAATTTTTATGGTAGGTTCTTTAAACAATAAGGAATTAGAAAAAAAATATATCACGAATCTAAGTTAATCCTAAAATATAAAAAAAATTCATATTGATTTTTTTTTAGTTTTGAAAACGCAAACATGGTTTAGCGCTAAAGCCAATATCTCCAAAAGGGAATGAGATATTCAAGATTTTTTTTTTCTAAATAATCTACATGAAATGGGCTTTAATTTAGTAAAATAAACATTTTGTGTATTTTGTTCCCTCTATTTCTAAAGTCCATTGCAAGTTTCAATATATAGTTTTACATGTTAAAAAGGTTTCAAGGGCAAAATGAAAATATACATTTTAAAGAGCATCTAAAAAATAATTGATTTATGAATTTTAATAAAAATCGTTGGAGCGAATTTTGAGAAAATTGAAAAAAACTGAAAAAGTACATCAGTAAAGTACTAGTACTTTTTGGCCGATTTTGTTCAAAAGCTTATTTTGAGTGTCCGAAACGGTGCCTAACTTAAATATAAAATTTCAACTTACTAGCTCAATCCTTTTATGCTTTCATTTAAACAATGTGTTTTCGTCTGTGTTCAGTAATAAGCAGACACACACACAGAGTTCATTTGAAATCATGAAAGAATTGAGCTAGGAGGTAATTTGAATAAATAAATATTTTTTTATTAATGAATATTTTACTTTCTCTTAGCCTATATATGAAATATATAGGAGAGAAAGTATTGCGATCATGTCAAAAATTCGATGTCGAGATTTTGATGGATATACATGTTTTGAGGTCCCCTGAGTCCAAAAAAGTGGGTCCCGCAAATTGGTCTGTGTGTTTTTACCAGGGGGAACCAAAACCATTTGCACCCAGAGCAATTTAAAAGACCCCCACTGTTAGGCAGCCCAATTGACTCACCACTACATATGCAGTGTCTGTGTGAATTTACCTGAGGTAGGGTTCTGAGGGTCTTTTAGGATAGACCATAAACCATCTCTTTTCAGCAATATATAGCGTAGCCTTTTTTTATCTCAATATTTAAACTTTTTTTTTTTAATTTCATCTTGTTATTTGGAAAAAAATTAACTTATTTCAAAATTTGAAAGAAACTTGTATCCCAATTTTTAATAAAATTTCTCCGATATCATTAGACCTTTATAATAATATCTCGGGCGTTAAAATATTCTTATTAAGAAAAAAATCTGGTGTGACTGATCGCACAGCACACAACTTTCTCTTACCTTTGGTAATCAAAAGTTGTGTTCTGTGCTTGTCACACCATATTTTTCGTGTTGGCATATATTTAATTTCGCTGATACCGGTATATTAGAATTCAGATGTAAAATTTTTTTTTTATGTTAGTTATGATGGACTTATATTTTATAATATCACGATGATATATGTAATATTGTAATGTTGCTGTAATATTTATTTAATCTAAGATGTTTAACTAAATTTTCGCTTCTTCAAAACCGTGGCGGGTGGCGCTAATGCCCTCAAAAGCTGATGCGCGCAAAAAGTCTCAACATCAACCAATCAATATAAAACTTTCAAACCCCTTTTCTCGAATTGTTGAATTTTGGACTTTCCCACTTTGACTCTCAGCAGGCGATTTATAAATAAATGAGCCCTTCATTTTGAAAGTGGCTCAAGTCTATTTATACTTAAATTGGGATATTTAAGGGTTTGTGTTTCAATGCAATTAAAAACAATACTTTCTCTCACTATATATTTCATATATTGTATAGGGTAAGAGAAAGTAATATACGTACGGGATACTATTTAAGTGTATCTGAATGTGTTAAATTTATAGTTCCTATTATAATAATAGCAATTATTAAGTGAATATAATGCGTTTTCTTACCAAGAATGGATTTATTAATAACCAGATTAAAATACAATATTTTTAAAAGGTAACATTTTTCTAATTATATTATATAAGCTTCTGCATATGAAATTTTCGTTTCTCCTAGACTAAAGATAAAGGAAAAAATAAATTTTTTGATCAAAGTTAACATAGGCGTAGCCAGAAATTTTGGATGGGGGAGAGGTTTAAGAAAATTTTTTCAAATTTTTTTTTTAGGGTATTTATATTATAAATCGTTATTTTTTTTTTTTTTTTTTTTTTAGCTAGAGTAAATTATTATATTTTACTTTCTCTTTCCCTATATGAAATTTAATTTGTATTATATATCTTAAATATCTAGTCATATCTTGGGTCCTATGGGGAGGGAGGTTTGAACCCCAACCCCCCCCCCCCCTCCCGGCTACGCCTATGAGACAAAATAATATGAACACCGAACATATAGACAATATTTATTTATTAATAATGTGTTGAGCCACCATTTGCTTGTAGAAACTTTTACAGGTTATTTTGGGGTACTCTAGGATCTATCCAAAGTTTTTGACCTCGAGGACTCTGTACTAACTTGGGGGGAGTGGGAGAGGGGGTTGCAAAAACCTCAAAATTTTAGAACTTTTTTCATTTTATATTTTGTTTTCTATCTCATAAACTAAGCATATTTTGTGCACCAGAGTACAATACAAAGTTGTGGAGCATTAAATTTGCTAAAATTTCGTTATTAAAACGCGTATTTAGACCCAATATTAACCGAGATACGGCCGATCAAATGTTCTATTTGTTTTACATTTCGAGGAACTTGGTCTAACTTTAATCGGCCGTATCTCGGTTAATATTGGGTCTAAATATTCGATTTATTAACCCAATCTTAGCAAATTTAATGCTCTACAACTTTGTTATGTATTAAAATTCACAAAATATGTTTAGTTTCCGAAATATAAGCGAAAAACTGAAAAAAGTCCAAAGAATCTCGAAATGAAAAAAAGAAACTTTGATCAGCCGAATCTCGGTTAATATTTGCTCTGAAAATTCGTTTTATCAACCAAATTTTATACTCTTTCTAATTTATTATGGGGGAGTGCACAAAATATGCTTAGTTTAAGAGATATAAGCGAGAAACTGAAAAAAAGTACACACATTTTGAGTTTTTTTTTTTTTATTTTCTCCAACCCCTGTACGAATTAAACAAAAGCAAACATTAAAAGCTAAAAATTGAATTTAAGTTTTTTTTTTCGGTGTCTAGAAGAGGAATTTGCAAATTCTTTATTTAAAATTTATTTATTGTCCAAAGGGATGGTTTATGGTCTATCCTAAAAGACCCTCAGAACCCCTACCTCAGGTAAATTCACACAGACACTGCATATGTAGTGGTGAGTCAATTGGGCTGCCTAACAGTAGGCGTCTTTCAAATGGCTCAGGGTGCAAATGTTTATGTTCCCCATGGTATGTGTGTGTGTGTGTGTGTGTGTGTGTGTGTGTGTGCGTGTGTCTGTATGTGTGGACAGATTTTTAGCATGAAGGAATTGAGCTACCGGATTGAAATTTTATATTTAACTTAGGTACCTTTGAAGAATCTCAAAATAAGCTTTTGAACAAAATCGGCCAAAAAGTACTAGTACTTTACTGATGTACTTTTTCAGTTTTTTTCGATTTTCTCAAAATTCCCTCCAAGGATTTTTTTTAAAATTCATAAATTAACTATTTTTTAGATGCTCTTTAAAATGTATATTCTCATTTTGCCGTTGAAATCTTCTGAAGACCACTTTACTCTTGTTCTTCATAGGAAAGATAGAACTGGTTGCCATGGTAACGGAATTTAAATCTTTTTCTTTTTATTAGATTAAAAATCAATTATTATTTAAATTCCCATTTATTTTTTTTATTTCTGTTTTAATTGTTTCAAAGAAAACATATATATATATATCTCCCACTTGCAAACATTATCGTCTCTCTCTACTCTTTTTAAATTCCCTTTCCACCTTATCTTCGCATAGAAACAATGTTAATTTCCTATAGGGATTTGTATGTTAATTTCGATTCAAAAGGGGGTCCCCTTTGGAACTTTTTACGCATTTAAAATTTTTTTTTCCAATTCTTATGAAATTTTGTATTTATTTAGGATTCTATATTGTGTATAAAATGTCCAAATATGAGATTAAAATTTTGAAAAATAACCATAGTTTATTTGAAGCAGTCAACATTTAAAATGCAAGTTTGAAACAAAGGTGCTATCGGAAACTAAATATATCTCGACACAAAAAATCTGGTGTGACCAGCACAGTGCGCAACTTTCTCTTACCGAAGGGTAAGAGAAAGTTGTGTGCTGTGCGCCAGTCACACCAGATTTTTTTATTTTCCTTCTCTATGAAAAAGAGGATAGTGATAGTTCGCGTGGAGGAAAGAAAGATTTATCAAAATCTAAGCTACCGTAGCATTCGCCAAACTTGAAAATCAGTACAGGTCTAATCACTTTAAAAAAATTTTTTTTCATAATTTAGTTGGGGGGGGGGCGCCAAAAATGACCTGCACGGAGGCGACCACATACCCAGGAACGGCCCTGTGAGTCCATATACAAGGGAAGCTTGTTCAAAGTCGATCTTGAAGTTAACTGTATGTCTTCGATAAACATTGATAAAAAATGATTCACAGAAGGTTCTCTTCATTAAATTGGCCTCCCTATATAGAATTTTTGTATCTTCGAATGAAAATTCGTGGATGAAGGAAATTGCGTGTAAACTTAAGGCTGTAGATGGTTGTAACTTCACGCAGGTGTTGTGTTCTTTTTAGGAACCGACCGAATATTCGGTTTCGGTTACGATTTCGGCCAGTTTCGGCCAAAAATCATGGTTTCGGCCGTAGTTTCGGTTTCGGCCAAAAAGTGGCCGAACCTTTCGGCCGGCCGAAACCAGAGTCTGAAAAAATGGGATGAGACTCGCATGCAAAAAAAAAAAAAAAAAAGGTCAAATAATTTGCACTTGAGGGAGAAAAAAATTTTAGTCTCCCTAAAAAAAAAGGTAAAATGATTTTCACGGGAGGGAAAAAAAAATTCAAAAAAAAAAAAAGGTAAAATGAAAAAAAAATTTTATAGAAAATACAAGTTTCGGTTTCGGTTACGGTTTCGGCCGAAACTAAGGTTGAGGCCGAATATTCGGTTTCGGTTTCGGCTGAAAATCTTGTTTCGGTCGGACCCTAGTTCTTTTAGTCGGGTCCGTAATTGTCGAGAAGTTTGACCAATGTATAAGGTTTCGCGCTGACTAGATTGACATGTTTTGCATGGGAGAGCATAAATGCAATTATTTTGGTCAAATTTCTCAATCAATGGCTTGTTAGTGACCAAACTCTGCAAAGGTTTTTCAATTTTAAAGGTTATTTCAATCTGATAATTCCTTAGTATCCTCTTTATTGTTTCTGAGAGGTTCGGAATGTAATTAATGGAACCAGTGATCATTCTTTTCTCTTTTGGCTGTTGGTTTCTTGACGGGTACATGGCTTCTTGTATATAGGGCTGGACGGTAATGGATTTTCATTACCGACCTCGATAATGAAAAAAACCCGGTTTTTCTCGAAAGTCGGTAAAAACCGGTTTTTACCGAAACTCGGTAAAAACCGGTTTTTACCGTAAGTCGGTTTTTACCGAGTTTCGAGAAAAACCGGTTTTTACCGACTTTCAAGAAAAACCGGTTTTTACCGAGTTTCGAGAAAAACCGGTTTTTACCGATCTTACGGTAAAAACCGAGTCGTTTTTTTACCGTAGGGCTGTTTTTATCGAATTTTTCTCGTTTTCCATATTTTTACTTGAATTTTCATCACTTTAATAAAATTATACACTTCACATATATACAGTAGCATTTCCAAGTGTAATTTTTATATTTCCTTTAAGGTCTTTTTCGCATCTAAAGCCATTTAGACCCCATCAGTAATAATTAATTAATTTAACGTTAAAATGCTTGGTAGCCAATTCAATTGAAATACATTTTGCTCGCTTGTAATGGGAAGTGACCTCGGGACCTCAGGTACACCCACAAGATATGAACCCCAGGGAGAATATTTTTGAATATATTCCAAAAATCCTTTCAAAATAAGGGATTTATGAAATAAGTATAATTATTAAAACTTTTTTAAATACGTACGTATTTAATAAAAAAATTTTAGACAAACATATTTGAAGAGACTCAAGAGAGAAAGGGAGAGGCTAAGGGAGGGGGTTCCTCTCTTCTCTTTGACTCACTCTCTCTCTCTCTCTCTACGGCACTCAGAGTCGCGCAATAAAATTTATTATAAGCCTACATTTTATAAACTTTGTTTTTTTTTCTGCTAAAAAAATAAAAAGATAGATTTTTACCTATTGATATAAAAATTTAATTTTAATTAAATATAGTCTATTTAGATAAAATAAAAAATAGCCTATCATGATCTATATATCATTAAAATCAGAAAAAAATTTCCAATTTAATTAATCTAAGTAGACCTGAAAAAATTACAGATATTAAATTTATTATTATAATTAATTTTATTATTTTTTTTATTATATTCGTTTCTCTCTTTTTTCTTTAATCGATTAAGAAAAATAATTTTTGCCACGTCCAATTTTGGCAAAGCCCAACCCTTCTCTCCTTATATATGAGTTTTGAAAAAATTGGACCCCTCGGGTGCAAATTTGATGAAAATTGGAATTTAACCTCAGAGTAAGACTATGATGAACTAAAAATGATCCCCGACCCCCCCTACTGAATTTTTTAGTTTTGAATAAATTCGCCCCCAATAGACAAAATTCGATGAAATTTTAAATGGAGGTCAGGGATCATTTTGAGTTGATCATACTCTTTTAGATTCTACTCTGAGCTTAAATTCCAATTTTGATCAAATTTGCACTAGTGGGGGCCAAGTTATTCAAATCTCAAAATTAGGGGGGGGTCCGGGGTCATTTTGAGTTGATCATACTCTTTTAGATTCTACTCTGAGCTTAAATTCCAATTTTTATCAAATTTGCACTAGTGGGGGCCAAGTTATTCAAATCTCAAAATTAGGGGGGTCCGGGGTCATTTTGAGTTGATCATACTCTTTTAGATTCTACTCTGAGCTTAAATTCCAATTTTGATCAAATTTGCACTAGTGGGGGCCAAGTTATTCAAATCTCAAAATTAGGGGGTCCGGGGTCATTTTGAGTTGATCATACTCTTTTAGATTCTACTCTGAGCTTAAATTCCAATTTTGATCAAATTTGCACTAGTGGGGGCCAAGTTATTCAAATCTCAAAATTAGGGGGGTCCGGGGTCATTTTGAGTTGATCATACTCTTTTAGATTCTACTCTGAGCTTAAATTCCAATTTTGATCAAATTTGCACTAGTGGGGGCCAAGTTATTCAAATCTCAAAATTAGGGGGGTCCGGGGTCATTTTGAGTTGATCATACTCTTTTAGATTCTACTCTGAGCTTAAATTCCAATTTTGATCAAATTTGCACTAGTGGGGGCCAAGTTATTCAAATCTCAAAATTAGGGGGGGTCCGGGGTCATTTTGAGTTGATCATACTCTTTTAGATTCTACTCTGAGCTTAAATTCCAATTTTGATCAAATTTGCACTAGTGGGGGCCAAGTTATTCAAATCTCAAAATTAGGGGGTCCGGGGTCATTTTGAGTTGATCATACTCTTTTAGATTCTACTCTGAGCTTAAATTCCAATTTTGATCAAATTTGCACTAGTGGGGGCCAAGTTATTCAAATCTCAAAATTAGGGGGGTCCGGGGTCATTTTGAGTTGATCATACTCTTTTAGATTCTACTCTGAGCTTAAATTCCAATTTTGATCAAATTTGCACTAGTGGGGGCCAAGTTATTCAAATCTCAAAATTAGGGGGTCCGGGGTCATTTTGAGTTGATCATACTCTTTTAGATTCTACTCTGAGCTTAAATTCCAATTTTGATCAAATTTGCACTAGTGGGGGCCAAGTTATTCAAATCTCAAAATTAGGGGGTCCGGGGTCATTTTGAGTTGATCATACTCTTTTAGATTCTACTCTGAGCTTAAATTCCAATTTTGATCAAATTTGCACTAGTGGGGGCCAAGTTATTCAAATCTCAAAATTAGGGGGTCCGGGGTCATTTTGAGTTGATCATACTCTTTTAGATTCTACTCTGAGCTTAAATTCCAATTTTGATCAAATTTGCACTAGTGGGGGCCAAGTTATTCAAATCTCAAAATTAGGGGGGGTCCGGGGTCATTTTGAGTTGATCATACTCTTTTAGATTCTACTCTGAGCTTAAATTCCAATTTTGATCAAATTTGCACTAGTGGGGGCCAAGTTATTCAAATCTCAAAATTAGGGGGTCCGGGGTCATTTTGAGTTGATCATACTCTTTTAGATTCTACTC